>JAJLVT010000105.1:0-258595 GCA_030564545.1 Saturnispora mendoncae
AAAAAAAAAAAAAAAAATTAAAAAAAGAAAAAAAAAAAAAAAAATTTTTAAAATAAAAAAAAAAAAAAAAAAAAAAAAAAAAGAAAAAAAAAAAAAAGGGGGGGAAGGAAAAATAAAAAAAAAAAAAAAAGGGGGGGGGGGGGGGGTAAATAAAATAAACATTGTAACTCGCCTCACTCACTATTAATAACATGGTATATTAGAAATTAAACAATTAATTTCTTTATTTTTTGTGTAAGTTTATATATATGTTGTAACAAACTTAAAATTATAATGCAAATAATGAAAGAATCAATGAAAAAATATGAATCCAATTTGAAAAAATAAAATGAATTTGAGATCCATTATGTGATTTTAATGATGAAGTTGAAACATAATTTGAGATTAAATTAGTTGATGAAATTTCTAAAGTTGTTTGAGTATTTGTAATTGTTATTATTTCTGATGATGATAATAATGATGATGAATTATTATTATCTGAAGGTGGATCAACAAATTTTATATTATTATTCCTTTCAGCTATACCAATCCATTGATTTTCATAATCAAATTCAACATATTTATTCATCATGAATAAAATACCTAAAATCCAAGAATTATCATTTGTTGAATCTAAACCTTGAATATTTGAAATACAATAACCTGATAAATTTGAATTTTCATTATATTTTGGGCCTAAATAATCAGTTGATGGGATTGTCCAATTTTTACCTGAAATTTCTAAAATAATATCATTTGTTGAATTACAAAAAATTGCATAATTTTCACCATCAGTAATTGAATTTGGGAAAAATGAATGAATTACTAAAGCATCATTTTTTGGTAAAACAAGTGAAGTTGTACCAGAATCTAATAAACCAATTCTTGAATTATTTGATTTTAAATTATTTATATTCATTGAATCAAAAGAAAGTTTATAATCATTAATAAAAACATTATCAATAATAAATTCCCAATGAGAATTTGCAGATTTAATTAAATTTGAAGTGAACATTTCACCATTTTTTAAATTTGATTTTGTATCACCTAAAAATAATAAACCAGAATTTTTAATATCACTTTGAAATTCACCCATACAAATAGTAAATTTTGAATGATTTATATCACCATTATCAAAAAGGAATGAAACAATATTTGATAAACCTGTTACACTTGAATTATCAGCTGGTAAACCTAAAACTCCAACGAATGGATAATTTTCAAATATATCAGGTGTTTCATTTGCTAAACCAAATTCAAAATTATGAGTTTTAAAATTTGCAATTATCATTGAATCAATTATAACAATTTCACCTGATGCAATTGTCTTTTGAGTATAAGATAAATCAAATGTATTATTAAGTAATGTTAAACCAATAGTATCAGAAGGTAATAAATCATTTATTTTATTAATACATGAAGGAGATTTACAATCATTTGAATAAAGCCATAAATATGGTGAACCAGTATCAAGTAAAACTGGATAATTTTTTGAATTAATTGTTAAATCAACAAAGAATGCAGATTCATCAATTGTTTGAAGAAATGACATACCAGCTGTCATTGTTTCTATTTGAATAGAATTTGTTAAACTTGGAATTTCTTCACTTTCACGTAAAGCTAAAGTTGCCTGTTTCCTTATAATTTGATTTTGTGGTTGCTGGATAAAGTTTGAGACATAGGAAAATTCCTCAATTGGTATAAACTGTGGCTTCAATACTTCAAATCCCCGTGCGGTACATCCGCAAATCGCTAGAACTTGCAACAGGGATAAAATCATTATAATTTAGGGAAAAAAAGGTGTGTAAATGGAGAAATTTCGTGTTTTTTCTTCTTTAGGAAATAAAACAATAGAAAAATAAAAAAAATTTGAAAATAAAGGAGTGGGGGCCAAAAAAAAAAAAGAATTCCAATTTAGAAATTCGAACCGACGTCAAAAATAAAAATATTAAGTTTGCTTTTTTTTCCCACTTGGCCAAATGGAATTTTAATGACAAGTTTTGTTAATTTGAAAGGCAATTTTCCAAATCATCGTTGTTATTCCCAAATACGAAAGTTGTAAGGGAATTTTCAAAGAGTGTTAGAAATTCAAACTTATGCAACTAGTAAGTATATTGTATATGTATATAAATATAAAAATATAAAATTAACTAATTAAAGTTTTGTTGACTTTGATTCATTTAAATGTTTAGCACAATCTCTAATTAAATTACCAGCAATTGAAGTAATTGGAGGAATAATCCAATCAATACCATCTAAATTTCCTTCACCTTTTAAAATATCATCATGATTAAACCATTCAATTTTATCTAATTCATTATCTAAATCAGTCCTAAATTTAACATTTAAATCTTTTATAAAACCAATACAACCAACCATTAAATTTGCAGGGAATGGCCATGGTTGAGAATTAATTATTTTAATATCTTCAATTGGTAAATTAATACCAGTTTCTTCATAAACTTCCCTTTGACAACTTTGTTCAAATGATTCACCAGGTTCCATAAAACCTGAAAAACAAGTAAACATATATTTATTTAATCTATAATTTTTATTATGACCTAATAAAACTTCACCATTTGAATTATAAAGTGCTATAATAACAACAGGGTCAATTCTTGGATGATTTAAATTATTACCATTTTTAATATCACAAATTATACCATTTGGTGAATTATTTAAACATTTTAATGTTGAACCTGCATCAATTTGAATTAATTTACTACCACAATTTGCACAAAATTTATGCTTTTGAAAATAATCAATGAATATATTTGCATATGAAAAAATTGTTGCATCCTCATTTGATAAATTTACAATTTCATTATATGAAGTAAACCATTTTAAATTTTTATTTAATGGTTCTAAATTTAATTCATTTGAAATATCAATTGCATAAATTGGGTCACCATATAAAATTTCATTTGTTGGTGAATTAATTAAATTTTTTGAAGGTGTTATACCAAGCCAAATTATATTTAAATTTAAATTTAAATTATTATTTGACCATTGTTTTAAAATTAAATCCCATTCACCAGATTGTTTAATATAATGAATTGAATTTTTTGATTCATCAATTAATATACCATTATATTTTGATTTTTTAAATAAAATAATATTACCTTTTGATTTTTCAATTAGATTAATAATGAAATTTTTATTTGATCTTAAATGAGTCAAACGATTAATTGTTGAAGCTGTAAAATGCATTTTTTTAATCTTTGAATTTGATTAAATAGTGGTGATTTATAAGGAGAAGATGAGGATAAAATTGTTATAGAAATAACAAGGTTAATGAGATTTTAAAAGAAAAAGAACAGTGAGTGAGAGAGAGTGAATTGAAGTGGGAATTAGCAAAAAAAAAAAAAATAAAAAAAATATACAAATGAATGTGTAGAGAGAGAAAGGTTAAAGCCAAGCACCTGGTTGTTCAGTATTATTTGTTGGAGCAATAACATTAGGAGTTTGATCTTCATGTTGTTGTTGTTGTTGTTTTTGTTGGTGTTGTTGAAATCCACCCATACCTGTTAATGGAGCTTGGATATCAGGGACTTGGATTGCTTCATTTGGACTTTCTTGTAATAAAGGTACAACGTGATCAACCGGAACAGGGACAGCAGCAACAGCAGCAGCAGCAGCAGCAAAATCATCAGGTTGTTGAATAATTACACCATCTTGTAATACAGGTTGTGATTGTTGTTGAACTTGTTGTTGTTGTTGTTGAACTTGCTGTTGTTGTTGTTGTTGTTGTCGTTGTTGTTGAATTTTATATTTGAAAATTGTCCAATCAAAAATGTAATCATAAACATAATTCTTACTTAAGAATAAATCCCTGAATAACCTCCTAAGATAAACATAATCAGGTTTATCTTCAAATCTTAAAGATCTAACATAATCAAGGTACATTGAAAATTCAATTGGTAAACCTTGAGCTAAAGCTTCAGATGAAATTGTCATTTTCTTTTCTAATATACGATCATATTTTTGCCTTTTTGTTGCAGCTTTTAAACCTTGCCATGGTAAAGAACCTTTACAAAAATAAATTAAAACATAACCAAGTGATTCTAAATCATCTCTTCTACTTTGTTCAATTCCTAAATGGGTATTAATTGAAGCATATCTTGCAGTACCAGTTAAATTTTTATTTTCCCTATATGGGATATGTAAATGTGATCTTGGGTCCCTATATTTTTTAGCTAAACCAAAATCAAGTACATTTACTTGTGAACCTTTTTTACCAATACCCATAAGGAAATTATCAGGTTTAATATCCCTATGAATAAAAGATCTTGCATGAACAAATTCAATACGACATAACAGTTGATCAGCTAATAATAAAACAGTTTTTAATGAGAATTTCCTATTACAATAATTGAATAAATCTTCAAGTGAAGGACCTAATAAATCAATAACCATTGCATTATAATCACATTCTGTACCATACCATCTTAAAAATGGTATACCAACACCACCACAAAGTGCTTTATAAACTTTTGCTTCGTATTCTAATTGTGGATGTTTTGCCCTGACATTTTCTAATTTGATTGCTACTTCTTCACCGGAAATGATGTTAGTACCTAAATAGATATCCCCAAAGGACCCGGACCCGATCTTCCTCCCTATTCTGTACTTTCTGCCCACACGGAGGTCCATTTTTATTAATATTTGTATAAAGAAAGAGGGCAAAAAAAAAAGAAAAATGGGGGAAAATGGGAATAAAAAAAAAAGAAAAGTCAAATAAACAAATAAACAAATAAACAAATAAAATAACAAAATAACAAAATAACAAAATAACCGCCTTTATAAAAGAACTTTGGCAATATGTAATTCCCCCGGTGCTGTTTCACCATTTTTTAACTTCCCGTACAATTTTTCCCCTGTTGAAAACCCAATTAAGGCCCCCTGAACGAACCCGTTGTCGAAAGCTCGCTGGAGTTGGACCGCCTGGTTCGCCGCGAGCCCCTCTACAAGACCCCGTTGTCGCATTGCCTCTTCCACCTTCATTTGTTCAATTTTTAACTGGAAAATGGGTATAAAAAGTTGAAAATGGTGCCATTTTAAACTTGGCCTTTTTTTTGACACATTTTCCTCTTAAAGCTTTAAAAAATGTCACAACAACAAGAAGAAACCCCAGTTCAAACCGCCGTTCAAGTCCCAGTGGAGAACATCGTTGACCCAACTGTTGTTGGTGAAATCGAAACCCCTGCCGTTGAAGCCGTTGAAGCTGTTGAAGAAACTGAAGAATCTGCCGCCGTCCCAGTTGCTGCCAAGAAGAACGATGGCCCATTCAAAAAGATCTCCAACTGGTTCAAGAAGACATTTGACATCTGATTCCAGCTAACTCATCCTCAATACAACCATTCAGTTCCAATTAATAAATGTTTATAATGAGTTTTTTCTTTAATTGTTTTTTTTATATTTTTCTTTCTTATATAATTAATTTCATTCAACTATAAATAAAACTCTATTAAAAGTTTTCCATCCTCCTCCCTCCCCCCCGTTAATATTTATTTATATTTATATTTATATTTATATTTATATTTATATTTATATTTATATTTACATTTATTACATTTATTTATTTTATTATATGGAAAAATTTCTTCAATTTCTTCAACTTCTTCCATTTTTCATTTATTCATTTCCCCTCCAATAAAAATGCTTTTAAGTTCTTCTTCTTCCTGTCGTGTCTTTTCTTCGGCTTCTTCAAAACTCGCCGCTGCAACCGCTAGAAAATCTTTCAACAAATCAAACACTTACGACAAGTCAAAAAATAGAAAAGGCTCCGGTAACGACAAATCTTGGAATGATTCAATCTTGAAAAATAATTATCAAAGGAAAGCTCAAGATACCCCTTTAATTGAACAACTTAATGAATTTAATCCAAAATTGAGTTTAAAAATAACAAAATATCAAAATGAAATTAATAGAAAACTTCATATTGCAGGTTCTTTTAACCCACATCAATATAATGAATTATATTCTCAACCTTTAACTTTAATTAGACCAAGAGAAGATATTTTTATTAATGAATTTTATAAAAATTCAATTAATTCTTCTTCAAAATCAAATAGATTAATTTTAACTGGTGAAAAAGGTGTTGGTAAATCAACTATTTTAACACATTTTCAATCACAAGTTTTATCTTCTAATGATTCAATCTTATTACCAATTCCATATGCAGATGCTTTAGTTGATGGTTCATCAGATTTTAAACTTAATCCATTAACTAACCTTTATGATCAACAAATGTATTCAAAGAAACTATTAAAAAAAATTATTAATTTAAATAAAGATAATTTATCAAAGATTAAACTTTCAAAAAATTATAATTTATTAAATAAGAATTATAAACAATCTCAAATTTCACTTTCAATTAATGAAAATAATTTACTTGATTTATTAAAATCTTCAAATAATAATAATGATATTAATGCAACAGAAATTTTTAAAATTTTAATATCTGAATTACAATTACAATCAAATTTTTCAGTTTATTTAACAGTTGATAATTTTACCGCATTTTTACAATATGGTATGACAAAATATAAAAATAATTTAAATGATTCAATTTATTTCCAAAAATTTACTATTAATGATATTATCCTTTCTTTAATTTCAGGTGAAAAAGAATTTAATAAAGGTGCTATTGTTGTTGCAACTCATGGTAATCATAAATGGAAATCAAATAAAACTTTATCTGTTGCTTTAGGTGAATTAAACCCAAATGATTTTGCATATGCTAAATTTAATCAATTCGATAGAAAATTTGCAAATAGATTATTATTAAACAAAGATAGTTTAAAAAATTTAAATGTTTCAAAATTTGATATTAATGAAACAAATTCAATTGTTAAACACCTTTGGAATTTTAATTTAATTCATAATGAATTTAATGCTGAAATTGAAATGGCTAATTTAGGTCATGATTATTTTAATAAATTATCTCAAAGGAAATTCATCATTTCTGGTAATGGTAATGGGAAATTATTATTAGATTCTTGTGTTTTAAATTATGCTTGAAAAAAAAAAGAATTATTTTAATGAATTTTCTCTATACTTGTATATAAATTTTTATATATATATATATTATAATTTTACAAATTAATTAATTACTTGTAGTTTCTTGGTATGTTGGCATTTCTTCAAATCCATCAGATTCGTAATATTCTTCTTCTTCTTCCTTTTCCTTTTCCTTTTCCTTTTCTTTTCCATTAACTTTATCTAAAAGTGGTGCCCTTTGTTTATGATCTCCACCTTCAATTTTCCTCTTTTGTCCTGAAAATTGTTCTTGAATTGATCTTGATTTATTAACAGCTTTCTCCCTTTCAATCCATCTTGCTTTAATCTCTCCCTCCATTGAAATTAATTCTTCTTTTGAAACTGCATCTTCAATTGATTTTAAAATTTTAACAACAACATTTATATGATTACCATTTAATTTATCATCCCTAAATCTTAAAAATTCCCAATTACCATCTGAATTTTGTCTACATTCACCAATTCTACCATTAAATGATTCACCACTTAATTTTAATTTATTCCATTGTTCATCATTAATTATTAAATCATTCCAATAATCATAATTATCAAATGAATTTAAATAATTACCTCCATTCCTTTTAATATTTTCTTCAATTGTTTCCTTCCTAAATGAATCTTCACCACCTTTCCAAACAAATAATTTAAATTTTGGTTTCGATTCATAATCAATATATTCCCTATTTGGATCATGCTTTGGTAATTCATCATCAATAAAAATTGGGAATTCTAAACCAATTTTAAAATCAATTGTATTCTCTTCTGCTGGTTTCCATTTTAATAATGTTGTATCTGTACCAGGTATATATGGTGTATCACAACATGTTAAAATTAATCCATCTGAAATATGTGTTAAATTCTTCATTTCTTCAAAAATTTTTGAAATCTTAAATGGTTGAGTCATATGTTTAAAATCTAATTTAAATGCCCAATCTTTACATGCTTCAGGAAATTTCTTCCTTAATTCAATATATGGTATATGAAAATCCATTTGTGCATGATAAAGCCTTTTATATAATGTCTTATTCATAATTGATTGTCCATCAATTGCTAAACAATCAAATATTAAAAATCTTATCTCTTTAATTTTATTAACTGGATTAATTGAAAAAACTAATTCACCATCAATTATAACACCATTATGACTTGAATTTAAATTTGTTTTTGATCTTGGGAAATGAAAATCAGGTATATGATAATATTCATTCTCCCTAGTTATTAAAAATGTACCCTCTTCACCTGTATCAGGATTAATTAATACAAATAATAATACCCTAATACCATCTGATTTTTCACATACAAGGTAATCCCTATTTAATAAATTTGAATGTAAATGTTCCCTTGTAAATGAAACTGGTTGCGCCCCTGGGAAACTATGAGGCCTTGTACGTAAAAGTCCAACTACTTGTTGTTTTAAATAATGCTCCACTTCTGGAAGACATCTGTTCCCAGGAATTTCAGGTACTGTTCTATCCATTTTAAATAATAAAGACAAAGAAAGAGAGAGAGAGATTTGAAAATATTATTTAAATTTAAACATAAATATCAAAAAAACCTTCAATTATCCCTAATCTACTAAACTTTGTAATTGTAAAACTAAAATAATGTATTAGTATATATAATATATATCCATCTCTGTAATAACTTGATTTCTCTTCCATTATTTTCCCCTTTTTTTTTCTCTTTTTTTTTAAAAATATATTTAAGGGTATTTCTTACAATACCAATAGGACCAACTTCATTGATAACCAATTAATTAACTTCAAAACCTTTATTTTTATTTTAAATTTAATACATAAAGAAGAGAAGGCGAGTAAATTGTACAAAAATTAAAATTAATTCAAAGCTTATTATTATTACATTCTCTTTTATACAAAACGGGGAAAAAAAAATGAAAAGGGAATCATCACCATCAGTTTCATTTGATGAAGGTGATGGCATCCCACAAAAAAGACGTTATATTCGTCGTAAACAATTGATTAATCCTGAAGATATTGTACCAGCAAATTATCAACCAAATAATTTAGATTTATCATTTAATGAAATATTGAATATAAATGATATTAAAATTAATGATGATAATAGTAAAGCTTTAAGTATTAAAACTGGGGAATCAATTATTGAAAAAGGTCAATCAATTTATATGCTTTGTGAACCACCAACTGAACCTTTTTATTTAGCAAAAGTTTTAGGGTTTTCAAAATCTCAAAAGACAAATGATTTAATGATTAATGTTGTTTGGTATTATAGAGCAAGAGATTTAAATAGGAGATGTACAGATTCTAGATTAGTTTATGCATCTCTTCATCGTGATTCTTGTCCAATAACTTCTTATAGAGGTCATATAATTGTTGAACATAAATCAAATATTAATGATATAAAAATATTTAGAAAAGGACCAAATAGATTCTATTTTGATAAATTATATGATAGGTACATGTTTAAAATGTTTGAAATGATACCAACAGAAATTTTAACAAATTTACCACCAAATTTTCAATTAGCTTTACAAAAAAGGTTTCAATTTATATTTATTGAAAATGGTAAAATAAATGAATTATTTTCAACTCCAAAACATTGTGATAAATGCCTTCAATGGTGTTCATCAACTGAATGTATTCAATGTTCAGATTGTGAAAAAAATTATCATTTATTATGTTGTGATCCTCCATTAACTGAAAAACCAAAAAGGGGGTTTGCTTGGTATTGTATTAAATGTTATGAAAATCAATCAAATGGTAATAATGAAAATGATAATATTAAATTAGATTTAACCCTAAAACCTGAACATAAAACTTTAAAATATGAACAATTAGCAGAAAAATTTCTTGAATTTGATTCAAAAAATTCAATTGAACAAAGAAGGTCAATTGAAGAATGGCCTTGGAGGTACCTTGGTCTGTATTCTAAACTGGAAGATGCATTAGATTTACAAGATAGACCTTATGCAAGAGCATCTTCAAGATTAGGTGGAAAATTTCAATGTACAAGTATATCAAATGAATGGTATAATCATAAAATTCAATATTATGATACAAAAAATCCACCTAAAATTATAAGAAGGGGTAGACAAAGTCATAAAAAACCAGGTAGAAAGAAAAAGAAACCTGAATTAAATGATGGTGGTTTAGATAGGGATTTTGGTAATGGTGAAATTATTCAAGAAATGCCAATACCTGAAGAATTTAAAAATTTAAATCAAAAAGAATTACCACCATGGTTAAAACCAAGACCTTTAGGATATTTTGAAAGAGGTGGTAATGATTCATGTGTTTTACTTTGGAAATCACCTAATGATAAATTAAAAATTAAAATTGTTGATGAATATTTAATTAAATGTCAACCAATTGCATCTAAAATAAATGTTGATTATAGAACAGCAAATTTTTATGATATTTGTTTAAGATCATTATTAAATAATGATTATAATATTGAAATGGCATTTGAAGAAATTAAAAATATTTCAAGGGATTCAATTGAAGAACCAACATTTAATGATGAAGAAATTAAATTATTTGAAGAAGGTGTTTCATTATATGGATCTGAATTACATGAAGTTTTTAAACATGTTAAAACTCAACCAAGTTCAATGATTGTTAGATTTTATTATAATTGGAAAAAATCTAAAATGGGTCATTTAATTTGGGATAATTTTAATGGTAGATTAAAAAATAGGAGGAAACAAAAATTTATTGATGGAATTGATGAAAAAGGTGATGAAGGTTGTTATAATAATCAAGAAATTGAAAATAAATCAATTTTATTTAAATGTATGCATTGTGAAACAAATCATTCAAATAAATGGTTATGTGCACCAGGGGCTAAATTAATTAAAGATAATTTAATGGAAGGTTTATGTTTAAGGTGTGGTATACTTTGGAGAAAATATGCAACTAAATGGGAAGATCCACAAATTGTATTAAAAAGGGAAGATAAAAAATATGATTATTTAATTAAAAAGGGTACAGAACATGAATTAATAAGAAATGCTGTTTTAGTAATGTCAAATAGAAATATTATTGAAATGGATTTACAAAAAAATTATAAAACTGTTTTTAAAACAACTGAAGGTGATATTGATTATATTATAGAAGATTTTCCAATGACTCCAATTGATCTAAAGTAGTTGCCTGTTTAATTTGATCTATATCTAAATGTTGTATATTGTTTTTCGCTGTTAAATTTGTATTTATAATTGAAGCTTCTAATTCAAATGCCTCATTCCTTTCAGATTCTTTAACTTTTTGAAAATCAATAACTTTTAAAGTTGGTATCATTTTAATTAATTTTAACCTATAGTCCTTAATTGGGTTACCTATTAAATATATTGATTGTAAATTCTTGAATTCTAATAATTCATCAAATGATGAAATTTCATTATTGATCAATGACAATGTTTCTAAATTGATGGCCCATGATAAAGAAGGAATTTTTACAAGTTTGTTACCAGCTAATAAAATTGTCCTTACTCTTTCTCTGGGACTTATATCAGGTATAAAACTAATTTCATTATTCGATAAATCCCAAACTGTGTAAATATCAGTTTTCAAAGAATCCAAAGTTAAAAGGGAATTCAACTGTTTATCCCTTAAATCAAGCACTAGTTCCTTTGTGGGTCCAATATACTGAGCCGCATCATCTAAAATTTTAGGAGTTAAATTCATACTCCCTCTTGTATATAAACTGAATAGGGGGGAAAATAATAATAACAATAATCAAAAGTTTGGTAAAGAAAGAAAAATGTCAAATTGTTACGTAATAAATAATTATGATATCAATTTCAAAAAAGGCATTAAAACAACAAAACATTCATATTATATATTTATTTACAGATAAAAGATATATTCACTATCTTTATTCATCAAGAGAAAGTTTCGATTTTTGAGATGGTAAAATCATTCCTTGATATTTTTCCTTAACCATTCTTTCCAAAGTTTCTTTATCTTCAACACTTAATAATTCAACAGTTTCATTAGGAGACATAAATTCAAAATCACCAAATGCAAATGCCCTATCTGGAATTGTATCCAAAACATAAAGTTGCATTCTAACATATCTTACAAGGGCTTCTAATTTAACCAAATCAACATTTTTATCACCATTGAAGATGTTTCTCCAAAGTGCAGAAGCTAAAACATCATCATTCTTTCTAGCAAGTGCTTCATCTAATGAGAAAACCATCCCCATCATTTGTGAATGAAAATCTTTCATATATGTATCTCTAATTTGACCAGACATAACATTCATTTCTTCACTCAATCTCAATTCAATGTCCTTAAACAATGCATCTGTAAGTTTTTGTTGATAATTCCTACCAATTTCATGAGGCATTGCTCTCATTCTAGCAAATAATAACCAAACATGTAATGTTGTAACTTGAAACCATGCTGCAAATGTCCTTGGCATCATCATTGTATCATACCAAAATGCTGCTCTCTCACTTAATTCTTCCTCCTTATATTGTAATGCTTGATCTTTACAAATATAATAATATTTAGAACCTCCAATTGTACCTGCTCTAACATTATCCATATCAATTCTGAATAAGGAAATGAACGTTTCACCAAATGTCCTCTTCCATTGTGGGACTTGATAACCCTCATTCTCATATGCTGGCTTTTGCAGCTTGTGTTTTGGTGATATATCCCTATTTGGTAAATCTGGATTGTCAATGTGAGGCAGCTGGGAAGTCCTGGCCAAACCACCAATAGAACCAACCGCCTTTGCAATTTGTTCTGGTTTCCCACTAGTAGAATACCTTCTTAAAATATCGGCTGCTCTGACTCTGCACAACATTTTTAAATTACAATGAAATTGATTCGTCAATAAAAGAGAATGAAAATTTGTTCTCATAATTATTGATTTCTGGCTAAATTTCATTAATTGTTTTAATCAAGTTTTGTTCAATTCTAGTATTAAAATACCTTTTTATTACACCGGCTCTAATTTCTAGTTTAACCTAATGGGTGTTTTTCTTTTTCTCTTTTCAATTTTACAATCTGAGTAATTCTGTCTTCCATATTTAAATTATCTTTATCTTTTATCTTTTATTTCTAACCAATGATGGAATATATATATATATATATATATAAAATGTACAAATGAATTAGATACTGTTTGTGCTTTAAATTGTTCAGCCATTGGGTATGAAAAATTATAATTTCTCTCTTTGTAATTCACTTGGTTTTAGTTTATAGTTTAATGTCCAAGTAAAAATCAAAATTGATTCATATCACATAAAAATACACATTATATCGAACTTGAAGTAGGAGGTCTCCCCCTACCTCTTCCACGCCCACGCCCTCTACCAGGCTTTTTTATAACTTCAGGAGGACCTTCATAGTGGCTATACCCCAGTTTTTCAATCGCACTGGAATTTACCCATTGAACAACAGAAAGCCACAAGCCACGTTCCTTTGCATATTCTATACGCTTAATAACATCGTCTTTATTAGTGGATAGCCCCAAAAGAATATCTTCATTGTAGTTTATATTGTTGTATGGATCATCAAATGTATTATGGGAGAATTCTAAATTATCCTCATTTTCTTCAGTTGAATCTTTCATTGATCTGGTCCTCTTACGTTTAGCCACTTGTGATTGTTCTTCTCCAGTCCCTTCTTCAGAAGACTTACGTTTATTATTATTATCATCATTATTATTATTACTATTGTTATTATCACTAGTATGATTATCTTCTTCAGGTGTAATTTCATTATTGTTCAATTTGTTTAAATATTGTTCCACCTTACTAACTTCACTGTGTTTTAACCAAAATTTTTTACAATTTGTAATACTCGTTTTTATCGATGCCTCTACTTGAATTAATTCCTTTTTTAAAACACGTTCTCTTTGTCCCTTTTCATTCAAAAATGAAATCAATTTTGATATCTCCTGAGGATTATCAATGAACCCCCACTCACTTGCACTCTTTAAATTCCCTTCTCCTTCAATATTAACCTTTGTACCCAACATTCCTTCAAATTTGCCCAATTTGATAATATCATTTTCTGATGGACCTTGAATCCAAAGTCTACCTATAAGATAAGTTTCATTATCCCATTTATCATCATCATCATCATCATCTTCTTCTTCTTCTTCTGAATCATCATTTCCATCTTCTACAATTACACTATTATCATCATCATCCTCTTCATCATCATTATCTTCATCATTGTCTTCATCTTCTTCATCATAATCACCATCAGAAAATTCATCATCACCTTTAGACTTCCCCTTCCTCTTTTTTTGATCTGATTTACCTGTTAAATTTGGAACACCATTCCTCTCAAACCACCAATATCTATTAAAAAATCTATCCTTACCAAGGTATTTAACTCTAGAACAGTTCAATTCATTCAAGCTAACATCTAATGAAACCTTTTTTGATTTTAATTCATCAATTTTACTAATTAAACCCTCCCTATCTTTGATTAATGTCATCAATTTTGGATTATTCTGTGATAATAACCGTTCTAAACTATCAACACTTGAATATATTCTCTTGACATTCTTTAAATTGTCATCGGCTTTATACCTCTGAAGTGTAATCCTAAATTTTGATTCAATTTCCTCTTTTAAATCAAATGGAATAAAAACACCAGTTAAACCTTGTGTAACTATCGTTTCATCAATATCAAACAGTAGTTCATTTAATGTATTGTTTAAGGATTTATATTCTTTTGCTAATTCAATTTTTTCCTTCCTTAAACGACTACTATTTTCAACACATTCATCAATATATGATCTAATGGTATTACTAGTTAAACTTAAATCCATTAAAATTGAAAGACAACGCAACCTTAAATTTGCATTTAAATTTTTCCAAAATCTAACATTTATATCCTTTGATTCACCTTCTTCATATTCCAATGGTGATAATACTTTATAAATTGATTCAATAATTTCAATGTATTGAGGATAAACATCCATTTTTGTTAGAATACCAACTAAAACAACTAACCATTTACCATTCTTAAATGATTTAGATTTTAAACTATCAACCCATTTTGATTTGGTTAGTATTGAATAAGCATTATGTTCGATTTCTACTACTTCTTCTTCTTCTTCTTCTTCTTCTTCTTCTTCTTCTTTCTCCTCTTCAACTTTAACATGTTGATCCCCCTCAGTGTCTTCTTTCTTAATGGACATATAATTACCTTCTTCCTCTTCCTCCTCTTCATCATCACCATCTTCAATCTCAACAGGAAATGTAACTTCCCAATCCAAATCTCCCATCATTGTTCTTTCTAAAGCACATATGATTTCAATTAACATTTCACATGGGGTTGGTGCCTTCAATGCCATTAAAAAATCATCAAATGTAATTGTATCTAAAAGTAAAGGTTTATGAAATGAAAGCAAGAATAAATGTAACTCAATAACTAAAGAAATATCCATATCAGATTCATATTTAGTCCATTTCGGATGAATTTTCTTTAAATCCCATTTAATATTTAAATCATCAATAATTTGTGATCTCTTTTGATTAGTTTCAACAATAATTGGAGAAGCAGATTTTTCAATAATTAATGGAGCTGGATAAGTTATACCTAATTCTTTCATTTTTTGGTCACGTTCAACTTGATCAATTTTCCTATTTGAAATTTTTATTGATTTAAAAAATCTTTGACATTTTTCATAATGCCAAACTTTCATCATTCTTCTTTCACCATGCATTGCATACCAAAATGGATCAGATGTAGCATAATCAAATTTCATTGAAAATGGCCTCTGAGAAATAATTAAATGTACTTTTTCAGGATCAAAATGATTTAACATTGTAACACCAGAGAATTTTAATAATTTAGTTATTTTATCCCTAACTTTTTTGTTTTCAACATTTGAGTCTTCTTCCATATAAACGCAAATTCCCTTTAAAGTTTTATGCCAATATTTTAACCAAGTTTCATGTTTTGTTTCATCTGATGGTGGTGTTTCCTTTAAATTGGCAAACATTGCATCAGCATCATCAACATTTGTTTCACCAAATTGTAATTGATTCAGAGATTGATATGGTAAAACTGGTAACATATTTGGTCGACGCCTTTCTCTAAAAATATCTGTATCATCTAATATTGTCATTTTATTCAAAGATTTTAAATTTGAATTAGATAAATCATTATAATCTTTATTATCACCATAGGGAGGTAAAGATTCATACCATGATTCGTTAACATCAATTTTATATTCATTAGCAACATCTTGTTTAATAATCCATGGAGTTTGAATTTGTGCAGAATTTGAAATTAATGATTCTGGTAATGGTTTACCAGGTAGGGTATATCTACTTGCCCTAATCAATGAAAGTTTTAGAAATGTTTTTAAATAAGCCTTTGTAAATGAATTTCTTTCCCTTGACATTAATGAAGGATCATCAATTGAAATATCCCTTGACATATGATGAACATTAAATTGTGATGCAACGGCATTAGATATAATACTATCACTATTAAAATCATCCAAGTATATACGATAATTTGTCTTCCCAATAGAAACTTCACCATTTGGTAATTGAATATCATTAAACCGCACTTTTTCCCTAATCGTACCAGATTGTTTTAAGCCACCCATTAATTTAACAATTACAACATCGCCAGGGAAATAATCTTCTTTAAATTTCAAATAAATGTGATCAACCAAAGAATCAAATCTCATTATCCCAATACCAGAGTCTGTCATTGACATTATGTATCTCAAAATTGGTTCCCTCAATGGATCAGGGAAACTTTTCTCCATTAAAGTTCTTTCCATGTTTTCAACTTGATAAGCTTGAAAGAATGTTGCATTTGCATTCCCTGAAGTTTCACTAACAAAATGTCTTGTATTGTAAAAGGATAACCTTTGAAGGAAATCATTATAATTTGTGAAAACCTCACCAGTTTCCTTAATAAACCAAACTGGAGTACTTGCAGTTGAATTTAAGTCTAATTTAACGGGAGGAGGTGGTGATAGTGGTCTCTTCTTGTATAAAACCATTTAGAATACTTCAATGAATCGTATACTTTTTTTGAGAGTAAAGAAAAACAATTGGTTCAATTTAAAATTCCGATTCAATGAAAAATCGCAAAACCACCAAAAAAACAATCTGTAACAATAAGCCCCCCCAAATGGGTCAATTTTGCCCCTTTGCAGACTTGTGTGTATTTTCAGAGTTGAATTGTTTATTGTTTGATGTCCAAAACCGGAATAAATACAGCCGATTTCCAGTTTGGTAAAACAACGGTTTTCTGTTTATTTTTTCCTTTATCTTTGATGTAAACAATGTCGTCATGTTAACCGGGAGAAAATGTAAACTAAAGGTTAGCAACCTTATGAAAGTTATAGTAATACCCCAACATGTATATAACTTTTTAACTAACTGTGTTTCCCTCTGTTTTGCAATCAATTGGTATTATCTTAACAATAGAACATGATTTTTTGCTGAGCAATGTGAATATAAATAACTATATACATAAACAAACAAAGAAATTGAAACTAACAAAAGAGCTTACCATTTTGGACTTTGGTTTACAACTTCTCCCAAAAAAAAGGCAAAAGTCTGGGTTTAAATTGAAAGTTCAAAAATTGGTTAGGAGAAGAAACAAATAAGAAAAAAGAAGTGCTGAGCACAATACCCAAAACGGCAATTAATTGAAAAATAACTATAATCAAGCATTCATTTATACAAGAACCCCAAAACACCCTCCTTCTTAGCCTCTCTAACATCGGAAGGTTCATACACAGCAACATCCTTGACAATCTTTTCAACAGCAGTTTCCTCAGTGTAATTACGGCCTAAAACGTCAACAAATTGGGCCTCAGGGTCCATTAAATAGAAAAAGATGGAATGGTCAACCAAATAATCTTCACCTGGCTTCAAATCCCTTGGTGTGGAAAAATAAACCCTGTAATTCTTACAACATCTCTTAACTTCATCATAATCACCAGTTAAACCAATAATATCAGGGTGGAATTCACTTAAATAATCAGTTAAAACCTCTGGGGAATCCCTATTTGGATCGCAAGTAATGAATATTGGCTGGATTTCAATCCCTTTAGATTTCAAAGAATCTAACATGATCCCCAATTTATCCAATTCATCTGGACAAATATCAGGACAATGGGTGAACCCAAAATAAATTATTGACCATTTACCAACTAAATCTTTATCAGAAAAAGGCTTGCCTTCATGGGTAATTAAATTAAAAGGACCACCAACTAATGGTTTACCAACCCCCCTATTTGCATCTGCTTCCTTTCTTAATTTCAATTTTTCCTTTTCATTCTGGAATAAATATGTCAAACTAGCACCAACACCAACAAACAATAACAACGCTTTCCATGTTAAATATTCTATTGGTTTTTTTGTCATCTTCTGTGATGAATACTTTTCATACCCTAATGGCATCCTTGATAATGGACGTCTAGTGTATTCTTTTGTTTCGGTCTTTGAAGATTCCGGGCTTTGGCCCCCACTAGGAGTTGAATACATTCTCAACATTGAAGTTCTCATTACTGGAGAAACCCCCTTTGTTAAAGCTCTCATTTGAATCATCACTATTATTAATCAAATGTAAATAATGATATTAAATAACTTGGTGTAAATGGGAAAAAAAAGAAGGTGACTTTTTCACTTTTACTGTATGCACTACACACTTCTTAAATTTATATAGAGCCTTTTAATTCTTACCAGCACCAGATCTGAAGTACATAACATCACCGTCTTCAACAACGTAATCTTTACCCTTTTGGAGCAATTTACCAGCTGCCTTGACTTGAGATTCACCACCTAATTCAACAACATCGTCAAATTTCATAACATTAGCTAAGATAAAGGTTTTCATCAAATCAGTGTGAATAACACCAGCAGCAGCAGGAGCCTTAGTACCTTCTCTGATAGTCCATTCTCTAACTTCAGTCTTTTCACCAGCAGTAAAGTAAGAAATCAATTGAAGCTTTTGTCTCATAGTTGTAATAATCTTTGGTAAAATTGATTGGGCACCAACCTTCTTTTCTTCTTCTTCTCTTTCTTCATCAGTTTCCATATGGGAAAGCTTTTCTTCAAAGTTAACTGATAATGGAATAATAACATCACCTGGGGAGTATGTGTCAACCCATTCCTTAATCTTTGGTAACCACTTGTTCTTTCTTCTAACGAAATCTCTTTCACTTAAATTAATTAAGTAAATGGATGGCTTAGCAGTCAAAAGGTACATTGAGTTAATAATTTCAACTTCTTTAATATTCCAATTTTGGTTGGCAACTCTTTGACCATCCTTTAATAATTCAATAATTTTTTCAACGGTCTTAACTTCATCCTTAGCATTCTTAACTTCAAGTGATTGACCACCTCTCTTAACTAATTTTTCAACACCTTCCAAATGCTTTTCTGCAAATTCAATATCCTTTAATCTTAATTCATTTGAAATAATTTCTAAATCTCTAACTGGGTTAACATCACCTTCAATATGAATAATATCAGCATCATCAAAACATCTAACAACTTGGTAAATGGCATCAACAGCTCTAATGTTTGACAAGAAAGCATTACCTAAACCTTCACCATTAGCTGCACCCTTTGTTAAACCTGCAATATCATAAATGGTAATAAAAGCTGGAACTCTCTTTGGTCTACCGTATAAACCTTGTAAAGTGTCCAATCTTGGGGATGGAACAATAACTCTAGCTTCTTCTGGTTCAATTGTGGCAAATGGGTAATTTGCTGGGTTACCTAATGGACAACGAGTAATAGCTTGGAAAAATGTTGACTTACCAACGTTAGCTAAACCAACAATACCTGACTTCAAGTTGTTACCTGGTCTACCAAGTAAAATCTTCTTTTCTTCAACGGCCTTCTTTGGTGGCATTTTATTTTATATTGATTATGTGAAAGGTTGTTCAACTGGGAAGGCAAGTGATGAAAAATTTTTCTGAATTTCATTCCAGATGCTCAGCATTTTATTAAATATCCATTTAATTTAGTT
Organism: Saturnispora mendoncae; assembly: GCA_030564545.1. NCBI lineage: Eukaryota > Fungi > Ascomycota > Pichiomycetes > Pichiales > Pichiaceae > Saturnispora > Saturnispora mendoncae. The sequence goes on from JAJLVT010000105.1 coordinate 19,986, forward strand.
TCAAAATAAAACAGACAGCATTATTTAAAAGGTAATCACACTCTTAATAAAACCTTAAGTTAATTTTTACGATGAAATTAAACAACACAACAGTTCCTACAAGACATCTCAATTAATAAACCACAGACATCCAAAGAGTTAATTCTTGAATTTATATTTGAAACTGTTTTCATACTTTGTTTTAAAGAAAGCCAGCATTGGAATCAAGTAACTTTTCAATTCAACATAATACCAAAGTCACCATGTGAATCAAATCTATTCATATATAACTAATTTAGCTGGTGTGGCATACGTCATAGTATTTCAATGCACTTTTTTTAATATTTAAATCAATTTAAACCATTTTCTCTCATATTAAAACAACAAAATAAGTAAGCCCTTAATCATTTCTGTGGTGTGCTTGATTTTTTCTTGTGTGATAGATATCTCTGCTAGAATGAAAACAACTACTTTTTCTTGAATTATTACTATAAATAAATCATTCAATGAAATCAACCAGAAAATTCATATGTTGCTAAGTTATCACCAGGTAACTCTTCTTGATGTTCTTTTGAAACTTGGGTAAAACTAAATCACTATTAAAATTTATTTGTTAAGTTATTTCTATCATTGACCTAAAGCCAATAGAATTCACAAGTAAAAATAATAGTAACCAATATAAATCCAAACTATAACAATAAATAATTGTGTTGATATATTTGTTGCCGGTATGCAACTGAATTTTATATTTGATAGATTTCTACCCAGATTTTGCTTCTTTGTTAATATGTTTTATATCGAATGCTGTTAGTAAGACCATTGTTATAATATTTTTCAAGATAGCAAGTTAAATATCTTAATTCCTAATGCGGTAAATTCGCCAAGGAAATACCATTTACTGTTATTCCATTTGCATAATAATAAAATTAAAAGAGCCGCCAAAAGTAGAATTTTTCATTCCAGTGATTCTATCGTTAGAACAATTGAAACGGAAACTGAAATGGAAATTACTCCAAATGCTTTGAAAATCAAGCTGAAAAGACCAGTTTAATTAACAATAAATACAAAATCCCAGCCCCTTTGAACCATAGGATCTCATGGGAAGTGTTTGTTGAAGCCGATCAAGCTATTACCGCAGAGCTGAAAAAATTTAGGATTTTGACTGCGGTAATTCATTGATGGATCTTATCTGATGATAACGTTGTAAGGCATTGGTATATAAAAGGAACATTTGGTTTGCTCTGAAACATATTTCTGTAAATGGACATTGTGCCTACGCTTTCCCAAATGGATAGAAATAGTGAATACTCTAACGGCAAAGAAGTAAAATATATGACTTCAGAAACTGAAATCAATGATATTGAAACGGGGTCTGTGGAAGCCAATCCAAAATTCCTTCAAAAATTGTCCAACAAACTTTCTATCAAGGGGACAGAGGGATTATCATTTTCCCAGTTGTTTCTTTACAACTATGATTTAAAACCAGTTGAAAAGGCCAGAAGAACTTGGCATTGGTATCATTTTGTCTTTTTCTGGATTGCTGATTCTTTTAATGTCAATACATGGCAAATAGCTGCAACAGGTGTCCAAGCTGGGTTGTCTTGGTGGGTTACTTGGATCACTGTTATTTTAGGTTACACATTATGTGGTTTGTTTGTCACTCAATCTGCAAGAGTTGGTAATGCATATCATATTTCCTTTCCTGTTTCATGTAGATCATCATTTGGAATTTGGGGTTCACTATGGCCTGTTATTAATCGTGTAGTTATGGCCATTATTTGGTTTGGTGTTCAAAGTTCTATTGGTGGAAACTGTGTTCAATTAATGTTAAGGGCTATTTTTGGTAACGATTTAGAAACCAAAATACCAAATACAATTGGCGGAGATGCAATCTCATCTTTTGGTATTTTGTCATTCTTTGTTTATTGGGCTTTTCAGTTACCTTTTATTTGGTTCCCACCTCATACTGTTAGACATTTATTCACCATTAAAGCAATTGTTGCTCCAATTTGTGGTATTGCCTTCTTAATTTGGACTTTAGTTAAAGCTGATGGTGGTGGACCTGTTATTAGACAAGGTTCAACAATTTCTGGTTCTGAATTCGGTTGGGCATTTGTTAATTCAACGATGAATTCCCTTGCTAATTTTGCAACTTTAATTGTTAATGCTCCTGATTTCTCAAGATTGGCAAATAAACCAAAGGCTGCTGTTTATTCACAAACAATTGCATTACCAGTTTGTTTTTCAGTAACTTGTTTGATTGGTATTTTAGTTTCAAGTGCTTCAACAATTTTATTTGGTGAAACTTATTGGAATCCATTAGATGTTCTTTCAGGGTTATTAAATGATTACACAAGTAAATCAAGAGCTGGTGTTTTCTTTATTTCATTAGGTTTTGTAATTGCTCAAATTGGTACAAATATTAGTGCAAATTCATTATCTGCTGGTACAGATATGACTGCTTTATTACCAAAGTATCTTAATATTAGAAGAGGTGGTTTCATTTGTGCTATTATTGGGTTTGCAATTTGTCCATGGAATTTAATGACTTCATCATCAATGTTCACAACATACCTTTCAGCATATTCAGTTTTCCTTTCATCAATTGCTGGTGTGGTTTTTTGTGATTACTATATTTTAAAGAGGGGTGTTATTCATTTAAAAGACCTTTACTTAGCTAAAAATGGCTCACCATATTATTATTCATTTGGTGTTAACTGGCGTGCGTATGTTGCTTACATTTGTGGTATCCTTCCAAATATTGTTGGTTTCGTTGGTGCAACAAAAACTCACACTGTTCCAATTGGTGCAACTTACGTTTATTACTTTTCTTTTTTTACTGGATTTGTTGCTTCATCTGCAGTTCTATTGGTTTTAACATTAATCTGGCCGATTAATGGTACGCCTGGTAAGTGGGAATGGAAATTTTTAGAAGAATGGCAAGAAGTTGAACATTTTGAAGATTACCTTACATCACTTAGAATCAAGGACGATGATGCATCAGTTGAAGAAATTCAAATCAGTAGTATCTCCAAGAACTAATTGCTTTTTCTATCGTAATATTAGTTATCTTTCTACTTTCCTAATAATCTTTTTATATTATAAATATTCTTTTCGTATTATCTGTTTTATTCTTTAATTTATGACAACACTCTGACTATGAAAGTTCTAATAAATTGTCTAATTAATTAAAGTAAATTAATTTTCGGTTTTTGTTATGTTTTTTAATTAATATTATTACAAAATAATAGCCTTTTTGGAACTATAAAACAGATATATTTGTAATTTCATTAGATTCAATTTTTGCAACTAAAAAGCTTGATAACCCTTTTGAAACTCTTAAATACCCATTTTCAAATGGAATTTCTATTTGTTCCACATTTCCACCAATAAAAATATCATTGAACCACCACCTAATACCATCACTATTTTCAACACCTATTGCATCTGCTATATTTGAATTTAATACAATACTCTGAATTTGATTTGGGGTTGTATGTTTATCCCTGATAACATTCCCTGTACTTTCAATTATACTTGCAAACCCCCAACGTGCAATCCCATTTATGATCAAGCCTAATAAAAACCCAATAAATATATAACTGAACAATTGGGATCTTGTTTTACACCCAGGTAATAACAAAATTCCGATAATCCAATGATGGAGTCTAATTTTTAAATTAGATTGAAGTGAAATTAATAACAAGATGATGATCAGAGATATATAACCAATAACAGCCTTGTTTAGCCAACCGGCTTTCCATATCGCCCATGCTTGTAAACACGCTCCAAATGTTAGTATACCAAATAAACAAATAACTGTTATCAATCCACCTTTCATTGCCAATATATCACTCCAAACTAATCTATCAATAGGTAATCTATCAATGGTAGCATTGTAACATAAAGTTGGAATTATACTTAATACTAAAATAACTCTTATTATTGGTGTTTTTTCACGATAGAACATATATTTAAATACCCAATCCCATAAGCATTTGAACATAAAAATAGAAATTGTAAGTCTTCCAATAACAAGTGATATAAGGGACCAAACATTATTATCATTTTCCAAATTTCCATCTCTAATGATAATAGCAGGGTCAAATAAAAATCCAACAATGATGAAACTAGTACTTGTAAAAATGGCATAAAATAGGAAGTTTGACTGAACGATAAATGATGCCAATAACATTAAGAAGACATGAACAATTATATTATACCATCTGTAATCCCAATATGGCCCATATACATGCTTTTTGTCAATTTTGAAAGCATCAAATGAAGCTGGAAATGCATGATCATCACCTTGCTGATCAGAAAAACCATTCTTCAATTGTAAACCCATGACACCTCCAAACTCAGAACTGATCAAACCCTCTTTCAAACCAACTGCACATGGGAAACTGTCACCACGGTAACTATCACTACCTTGGACCAGAAATGGCTCATATTGAATTTTCCTGTCTTGAACAACAATAGGACTAAATGCTAAGGACCCTTTATCGCAAAAAGCAGGGCACTTTACTATAACAACTTCCTCATTCATAAACTTCCTAATACATTCAACACCATTGATTCCACAGTCTTCACTCCAGATAAAATCGGCCACCCCGCATGGAATTTCAATAATAGGGAAATCAATCGTATCGGAACTAGCAGAAATTCCCAATTCGGGACCCCGGTACCCCAAAGCTGAAAATAAAGATACATAAAGCATAGTGCAATATGTTACTATCAATGATGAAGTGAATATCCAACTTAGGAGCCAATAAGTTCTTTTTTCCACTGTGAATTCATAATTGTCGATAACAGAAATTGGCCCGGAAAGCGTCGGAAAATCATCACTGGGGGTCTGAGGCCCATTGAATGCACTCCTAATAATATCAACAATACTGGATCCATATCTGGGGATTTCCTCACCAAATTCCATGTAGTCACGTGATACCACCATATTTGTAAAAACAAATGGTGAAGAAGGAAAAACTAGTGAAAAAATCTATGACACATTCTCTTTCTTTAATTGGATCATTAAAAATATGGCTGAATCAAGAACAACAAGTGCAGCACCAGGGCATGAAGATTACGAGGATTTGAGAATTCTTGACATTCAACCTTTGATTTCCCCAGAGCTTTTGACTACTGAGATCCCTGCCACAAAGGCTTCTCTTAAAACAGTCATTTCTTCAAGAAAGACTGCCACCGCTATAGTTAAGAAGGAAGACGACCGTTTGATGGTTGTTGTTGGACCTTGTTCCCTTCACGATCAAAAGACAGCCATGGCTTATGCACATCTTTTAAAACCTTTAGCTGATGAATTACAAGGTGAATTATTGGTTGTCATGAGAGCATACTTGGAAAAGCCAAGAACCACCGTTGGTTGGAAGGGGTTAATCAATGATCCAGATCTTAATGGTTCTTTCCACATTAACAAGGGTCTTCGTTTAGCAAGACAAATTTTTGTTGATTTGACAGATTTAGGTCTTCCTATTGGTTCAGAGATGCTTGACACTACATCCCCACAATATTTGGCTGACTGTTTATCCTTTGGTGCTATTGGTGCCAGAACCACTGAATCTCAATTACACAGAGAATTAGCATCTGGTTTATCCTTCCCAGTTGGTTTCAAAAATGGTACTGATGGTACCTTAGGTGTTGCTATTGATGCCATCCAAGCAGCTGAAGGATCACACCATTTTATGGGTGTTACAAAATCTGGGTTGGCTGCAATTACCACTACAAAGGGTAATGATTCCTGTTTCGTTATTCTCAGAGGTGGTAAGAAGGGTACTAATTACGATGAAGAGAGTGTCGCTGAAGCTAAATCAAAACTTCCTGCCGGTAAAACCATTATGGTCGACTGCTCTCACGGGAATTCCAACAAAGATTACAGAAACCAACCAAAGGTCTGTACTGAAGTTGCCAGACAAGTTGCTAAAGGTGAAGAAGACATCACTGGTATCATGATTGAATCCAACATTAACGAAGGTAACCAAAAGATCCCTGCTGATTTGAAGGACATGAAATACGGTGTCAGTGTTACAGATGCCTGTGTTAACTGGGATACCACTGAAACTATGTTGAGAGAACTTGCTGCTGCAGTAAAGACTAGAAGATCCCTTAAGAAATAATTCGATTTTATAAACCCAAAATAGAATGATTGAGTTAGAAATATTATGAATAATATTATCATACCCAATAATTAAACTACTTCTTAGTATAAATCAGTATTTAAAGAATTATACCCAAAAATTATGAACAAAATGCTACTGAGCAGATGAGCACGATTTATATCTAATTGCGATCTGAAAAATAGTTTTCGTAAGAATTTGACTCATTCTATCTATCTCTTTATTATTTAGATAATATGACTGTTGTATATGTTATAGATGTTAATTCAGGAAACTTACAATCTCTTTGTAATGCAATTGGTTCACTGGGATTTTCAGTCGAGTTTATCACGCAGGGGGACGATCCAAAGCTTCAAATAGCTGAGAAGTTGATCTTACCAGGAGTTGGGAACTATGGCCATTTTGTTCACCAATTAAGACAAAGGGGGTTTATTGAACCTTTGAAGAATTTTGTTAAATCAGGAAGACCGTTAATGGGAATTTGTGTTGGTTTACAAACATTATTTGAAGGTAGTGAAGAAAGTGTCGGTATTGAAGGTCTCTCATTGATTGAGGGCCAATTAACTAAATTTGGTCCCGGGAAAAGTGTTCCTCAAATTGGTTGGAATAGTGTTACATTGGCTTTGAATGATGAATCTCAAAATTCTCTTTATGGTATAATGGAAGGTAAGAAATATTATTTTGTTCATTCATTTGCAGCAATTAGATCTCAGGAACAATTAGATTCATTAAGATCAAAAGGTTGGGATTTAGCCATTGGTAAATATAAAGATGAACAATTCATTGCTGCAGTTTCAAAGGGGAATATATTCGCAACACAATTTCACCCAGAGAAATCAGGTTTGGCTGGTTTGAAAATTATTAAATCCTTTTTATTAGGTGAAAAATCCCCAATTGTTAACATGGATGAGGTTAAAATCCCATCAAATGTTGAACTTACCGAAACTGGGTTAACCAGAAGAATTATTGCATGTCTTGATGTTAGAACTAATGATCAAGGAGATTTAGTTGTTACAAAAGGAGATCAATATGATGTTAGGGAAAAATCAGATGATAATAATGTTAGAAATTTAGGTAAACCAGTTGAAATGGCTGAACGTTATTACCTTCAAGGTGCTGATGAAGTTACATTTTTAAATATTACAAGTTTCAGAAATTCACCAGTTAAGGATGCACCAATGTTAGACGTACTTAGATTAGCCGCAAAGACATGTTTTGTACCATTAACAGTTGGTGGTGGTATTAAAGATGTCGTTGATCCTGATGGGACAAAATATTCAGCTTTAGAAGTTGCATCAATGTATTTTTTAGCAGGTGCTGATAAAGTTTCAATTGGTTCAGATGCAGTTAGAGCAGCTGAAAATTGGTGGTTGAACGATAAAAAGGGTGATGGTAAATCACCAATTGAAACAATTTCAAAATCATATGGTGTTCAAGCAGTTGTTATTTCAATCGACCCAAAGAGATTTTATGTTAAAGACCCAAGTTCATGTAAATACCAAACTATAAAGACACCAAAACTTGGACCAAATGGTGAAGAATATTGTTATTATAAAGTTACATCACAAGGTGGTCGTGAAGTTCACGATTTAGGTGCAGTTGAATTAGCAATTGCATGTGAAGCAATGGGAGCTGGTGAAATGTTATTAAATTGTATTGATAAGGATGGTTCAAATTCTGGTTATGACTTGGAATTAATTGATATGGTTAAATCGAATATTCAGGTTCCAGTAATTGCATCATCAGGGGCTGGTAAGCCAATTCACTTTGTTGAAGTTTTTGAAAAGACATCTGCCGATGCTGCTTTAGGTGCCGGAATGTTCCATAGAGGTGAATATACCGTTGATGATGTCAAGAAAGTTATGGAGAGTGAAGGCCTCTCAGTTAGATTTGATCACACAAAATTATAGTAAATAATTAAATAATTTATTTACCTCCAGCTTTTCACCAAATTGGAATAAACCCTACAAAGAAAATTTCCCTGTTAGTTCAGTTAACAGAATATTGGAAATGAGGACAAGTTTCAATAATTTAAATTAAATACAGTTTCATTTGCTGAGCATTGATTTGAGAGGGTGCAATAACAGTAAAAAAAAAAGAGAACAATGAATGAGTTTAATATCATTCCCTTTTTCTTAATATACCCATCAATTAACAAGCGGCATGTCACAAGAAGATGCCGTAGGAAATGTTTCAAAAACAAACCGTTTAAACTCGGAAGGTGCAAAGTCCGTTTCTGGACTGCAACTTTATAAAGAGCCCTCTTCGGCAAATTCCCAATCATCATCGAATTTTATTATACCAATGGCAATGGAGAGGTCCGCTACGGCACCAGCGAAGAAGGGCAATAAGTTAAGAACATTTACACGAAGGGCTACTAAATTGGCTGCAGATGTGGCATTTGGGTCGGCAACAATGGACGATCAAGGTGATGATCCAAAGTTAGCTGAATATAGGAGAAACTCAAAGAATAAAGCTGAAGAGGCAAGAAAAGAATTAGAGATAAAGCATTTTGAATCTGTTTTAAAGGCAGTTAGGGATCATTCAATGGAGTTTTACCTAGATTATTTAAGGTTCTTTTTAAAATATATGGATGACGGCGATTGGGATGATGCTTTAAATTATGCAGGCATGAGAAATGACCTTTGGAGAGGTTGGATAAAGCGGATGTTTACTAAATTTGATTCACTTATTGATAAATGGGAAAATGATACCAATTACATTGAAATTCCAAGACAGGCTGTTGAATTTTCAATTGCTTCAGTACCTGATGTATCAGTTATTGACAAAGAAATTTTTCATGATAGGAAGATTACATTATTATTACTTTGGCATGCTCAAATTTTGAAGAGAGTTATGAATCAGCCTTTGATTTTAAAACAATTGACTGCAACTATGAAAGAGGATTGTGAAATTTGTATTGTTACAACAAATAAATTAAAATCAAAATATGCAGGACCAGATGAATACTTACCAAGAGTTTTAAGAGCTCATATATCACCAGCACATTTGGAATTTATTGATGGATGGCAAATGAGACATGATGTTAAAAAATTCAAGATTAATTTTGTTACACTGTGTGATAGATATCAGGCACTATTAGATTTAAGAAATGCCGGTACATTACCTGATGATTTACAACAGCAATACCCCCACTTTAATGATTATTCTTTTTTATCTAAGGAGTTTACAGAAAATTATATGAATGAAGAGGAAAAGAAATTTTTATATGGGTATTCATCATTTGCGGCACCAAATATTTCGAAAATTCCATTAAAAGGTGGTAACCATGGATTGGTTTATTCTCCTGATTTTTCAAGGTTAGTTAAATCTGAAATTGAAATGGAGAAGGCATTCAAAGAATTTCATCGTTTATTAAAGCCCGGGGGAAAAATTTATATTCAAATACTTGATTTAAATCCAATATCGAAATCTAATACAAGGGTTGGTTTCAGTAACAAGGAAGCCATTGAAGTTTGTAAAGAAGAATATACAAGGTTATTGATTAACTCTGAACTAGCCAAATTTGCAGGTCCATTTAAGGCTAGGATGTCACTCAATGTGTTGACATATTTGCAGAGGAGTGAAGAATGGAAGGATGTGAGGTTTACTAAAATTGGGTGTCCAGTTATTGAGGGTGGAGATTATGGATCAGGGTATGACGATAAAACAAATGAGAATAAGGATATGGGTGATAGTGATGATTTAATAACGATTAATTCAAGGGCTGCAGCATTGTTTGATATGAATGTTTCATTTACAGAGTTTATTAAATTTACATCAGTGCTAGGGGCATTAGAATGGTATGAAGGTGGAGCCAAGCCAAGTCAGGAAATATTAGATTTGACAAAGTTGTGGATTGATTGGAGGAGATTTGGAATAAAGGGTGAACATGTTAACAAGTTACTACAGAGTAGGACACTTGTTGATGGGGTTGACACGGAATTGGGGGTTAAAATTGATTTCAACTTGACTCCTAGCGCTTCAGCACGGACCGTTTGTGGGGTAGACTATTCCACTGCGGTGGTTGCTCAAAGAGTTTAATTTTTAGTCTTTTGTTTTTATTTTTCATTTTATAGTTTATTTATATCACAGTGCTGAGCACATGAGCATGGATTTAAAATCGCAGGAACCAAATTAGCGACATGCATTTTTTTAACATTGACATCATTAATCAACTTTTTTTGACAAACAGCTTGAAGAAATGGCAAGCAGCGGCGGGGCACCTCGAAAGATTTGGGTTCCTCGAGTCTGTGCAGTGGCTTCGTCTTCAGCGTCTATTGTTTTTGCTTTTATCGGGTTCGCACTGATGGCAGCGATCCACCCTTCGAAACTCAAATTCAGACACCAATTAATCTCCTTTTTAATATTATACGATCTTCTGAAAGCGGTGATGATGCTTGCGTATTGTATAAGGGGAGTGGGGAAATTTAAGGACGACGAGTTTTGGTCAGAAAATTCTATTAATGCGCTGGGGTGGTTTACAGGGTTGTCAGTTGAAGCATCTGATTTAATCATTCTTTGTTTTGCAGTTCATTTATTTCTGGTCATCTTCAAATCCAAATTACCAAAGTGGCTTCATTTTAAATCAAAGACTGGGGAGAAGAATTCTGAAGGTGGACTTTATGAAATTAAAAATTGGGTTTTCTTATCAATATTTTTAATTGCTGTCATCTTGGCATCTTGTGGTTTCATTGAAGGGTTTAATACTTTAAGTTCTTGGGCTTACTTTCTGCCATCAAGCCCTATATGGATTTTTGCCTGGATTTTTAGATATGTCATTATTTCAATCATCTTTTCAATATATATTGGGATTTACGTTTACGTTTTCTTAGAATATAAGAAAATGGCAAAGAGGATGAACATTACTCAAAACCAACAAGATAATAATCAAATGTTTAGATCAACATTTGGTGATTCATTATGGTATAAACTTGGCCAATATATTTTAATGTTAGTTTTCCCTGATGTTGGAATTTCGGCCAAACTTCATGGTCATGGATTAAATACAGAAGAAGATTTAAGGAATATTGAAAAATTGAAAAATGAATCTTATATTTCATCTTCATCAACATTTAGACCAAGTATCTCAACATCAGCACGAAGACAAAGTACATCATTATCAATACCCCCACAGGCAGTAATAGCAAGTGATAATACGGATGATGTACAATTGGATATAGGAAATAACATTAATAGAAGAGTCCAAACCGAATTAGCAACTCAAAGAATTCAAGAGTTAATCAATGAAGAATCAATGTTAAAATTTGAACAAAGAAGAATTCAAATTTTAAATCAAATGAAATTAGTTTTTATTTATCCAATATCTTATTGTTTTATTTGGTTTTTCCCATTTATAAATCAAATTATGATTTGGGTTAGGAATGAAAAAAGGGGAAGTTTATGGACTGAAGGACCAAGTGGATTTATTCAAGGGTTCTCAGCTGTTATTAATGTTTCAGTTTTTTTAATAAGGGAAAAACCTTGGAGATTATTAACACCCGTTGATGATTATGATATAGTAAAAGATAAAAATAATTGGAGGAGATATTTATCATTTTTGCCATTATTTAAACACTATAGAAGTGAAAATTTTGAAATAAAGGCAGAACCACCAAGAAGTTCAAGTGAACAGAGAGACACTTGGACTTCAAATGATAGTAGTACTAAATATATGGATATTAACAAGTACAGTGATGACTATCAAAATACCATGGAAGATGATAATATTAATGATGAGTATGAAGAAGATGATATAGAGGAAGATATAATGGATTTCTTAAATAGGGGTCCACCCGAGCCTGTTAAATTTAAGAATACTAAGAACAACGTGAGTTCTAGTCATACATTTAATGGACATCATTATTCTCAAACGAGGAGGAGTTCTGTAAATTGGAATTTAAATGTATTTGAAAATAATAAAGAAAAGGGTAAGGCATTAAATAATAGCAATAATTTAGACAGTGCTAATGTTCTTAATGCTCCCGTTGCTGGTTCTAGTGGTAGTGGCGGTGATGATGATGATGAGAAAAGTGAAGAATTCGATTTACTTGATTTTTTGAAAACTGCTCCTCCACCGAGGGTTTAAAAAAACAATTTGGGTTTTAGGTTTTAAATATGGGTAGGTTAGTTTTATGAAAGTTTTTATTTTTTCTATTTGGTGAATTTTTACATGTTTATATAGAAAACTCATTGAGAGAAACCAATAAAATCTGATTATTATTATTATTATTATTATTGTATTATTATACAGTTAAGTGGGGTATATAGTATATATTGTTTTATATATATGTATGTGAATATCAGGTTAAATTTTTTCCCTGTTTATGCTTACTATCACAATGTCTTAGAATATTTAAATATTGATGTTCAAATTCTTTACCATCAACTTTATAATCTTTCATTTTGAAATCTACATCACAATAAGGGCAGATTGCAACCCAATTATTTAAATCATTTGAAAATTTAACATTTGGTATATGAATTTCTTGATTATTTGAAAAAACTGCATGGTGTTTAAATAAATGATGTAAATAATCAGAATTTGACATTTTATGAAAATAATAATTTAAACCATTTGAATTATTCTTAAAATTTGAAACTTCACAATATGGACATAATGATTCAGAATTTTTAAAAATTGATTTTTCAATTAATTTTATAATAAATTGATCTGCCTTTGTTATTTTACAATAATATAATAATTGTAAATCAATTAATCTAATCCTTTTAACTCTTGGTTCATATAATTCACCCTCAATGTATTTTGTCCCTCTAAATTTAATGGGGTTTAAATTTGAATTATTAACAGCTGCTATAATTAAATTCATATCTATAATACATTGCATATCATTTGGGTTAATATAAATCCATTTATTGTCATTACTAATACCATTTATAGTTAAATTTTGGAAAAATTCAAATTTAATATTATTTGGAATTAATCTAATAAGCCAATGAAGTTTTGCTTCATTTGATTGAATGTCATTAATATTATAAATTTTAATAGTTTCCTTAATTTTATTCATTGTTGGAATCTCTGCTTTAACTCTTTCCTTTCTTTCTGGTTTTGGAATTGTTTTCATTAATGGGATACTAGGTGGTAATTCTTTAATTCTCCCCGAGTTAAATTCAATATTATAATGGATTGTTAATCTATCAAATAATTCATCCTGTAATTTTTCAAGTGATGGAAAATTTAAAATTGGAGTTAAATCTAATGCTGAATCAAAGGATTTAAATGAATGTGAATTATAATTAAATTGATTAATCTTTTTGGCTTTCAGTTCAATTGATTCACTGTCCATTTTTAACTCCTTATTTTGTTGGGCTTTCTTAGGAAATGTATTAGGTGCTGGTGATAATGATAATGATGATGGCAATGGAGTTGTTACTTTTTTTGGTTTTGTGATCAACCTTTTGATAGAATTCGCTTTTATAGGGATTGTGCGATATTTGCCACTGACATTGAGGTTATTACTCATTATCATATTATGATCATTATCTTCATCAAAAGTAAAACCAAAGTCAAGCGTATTGTTATTGTTATTATCAACATCGATGTATTCGTTATTGTTATCATCATTTTCATTGTTATTTGACGTATTTAAATTCATTTCAACATCAGCTTCATTATCACCATTATCACAAATATTCACTTCATTTTCAATTTGATCATCTGTAGTACCCATCTCCATGGTACTATCATCAGTTACAATGCCATTATACAGTTGAACTTCATTAAAGTGATCCTCCATGGTATAATTATCAGGGGTATTTAATTTTTCAATAAAGTTATCAGTAGCTTTATCATCAAATGTATCAAATCTAAAAGATGGGATATCATCAAGGTATATACCTACACCGACTGATGATAATTCACTTTCAAGGTATAAGAAATTCTCTTGGTAAGTCATGATCCAAAATATTAACAGAACATATGAGACAAGGTCTTCATATCCAAACTTTCAAATAAATGGGACATTTGGATTATTTTTATAGTTCTCTTTATATACTCTGTGATTTAACAGAATCGTTAATTGACTAGGGGATGAGCAAAATAAATAAGAAAGTAATTTTTTCTGAAATCACGTGACCGATACGATTTAAATATTCGTATATGTATTTATATCTTTCAGAATCTGGCAACTTGATGAACGTAAACAGAGTCATTTTGATTATTTAAATCATTTGTTTGAACTGGGATATTAGCTTTCGGTTTAATGTTTTGTAATTTTAAATTGAACCTATTGAACCTCTTTAAATTTAAATTATTCAATGAGTTTGATTGATTATATTGACGTCTTCCAAGAACACCCTTTGATTGTCTAATTTTAAACCATGAATTCAAGTCTTTGAATAAAAAGAAAACAACTATTGTTGAAGCCCAATCTGTTGTTAAGTTGAACATTTCACTTAATAAATTAGCATATGTATTTGTTAAATCTAAAATAAAGATAACAATTGGTACGCAAGTAAGGACAATTGATAAAAATAGTAAGATCAAATGTTTAATATAAGTTGAATTTGGATTTTCTGTATGGAATATTATATTTAAAACAGATCTATTTGAATAAATGAAAATTAAAACCAAACAAGCTGACATGACTGATAACGATATTCTTAAAAGGTAAACAAAAGTTGGTAAAATGACTAACCTTGATTCAAAGGATTTATCCACAAATAGAATAGAAGAGTTTTTCATGAATTTGGATGTACACCAACATACTAATGTCAAAAAAGACATGATTAACCCGAATATTAAAATTGCAGTTTGATCTTTTGATCTTGGGTATAGTTTCCTTAATATGATAATTTTACATAAATAGGCAAGAGCAAGTGATATGGCAATAACAGCATTTAATGCATAAGAAGTGTTTATATGCACAAGAGTCTGTGATGCCTTCTCTCCATTTTCCAACCCAATTTGAAGCCACGAAGAGGTTGTTAACACTATTGATAGGATGAAGATGCTGGTAACAACATAAACAGCTTGGCACAGGTAAAAAGAACAGATGGTTAACCCAATAGAAACGGCAAGCATAATCCCACTGGAAGCCAACAAGGGGAATACAGCAATCATTAAGTCAGTTAATAAAGTGATTGATTACATAATGGAAAATGTAAGTTTTCCAACAAGAAGTACAAGTTCATCATTATATGTCTAAAATGCTGAATGGGGGGGTTTTTAGAAGGGACAGAGTACGACGCCAACAAATACGGCGGGGGATCCCAGAAGACGAAAGGGCGGCTGTTTGGTGGACTTTATCTGGAGCTGAAGCCATCAAAACTGGAGGAACGTACCATGAACTGGTGTTCCAGCAACAACAACAACAATCTATACAACATATACCACATTTTGAAGCCATTGAAAAGGATATCCATCGTACTTTCCCACAGGACTTACGTTTCCATCTAGGAGGAGAATTAGAATTGAAGTTACGACGCGTTTTACGATGCTATGCAATTGCCAATCCAGCAATTGGGTACTGTCAATCACTGAATTTCATCTGTGGGTTGATCTTGCAGGTCGAGGGAGATGAAGAGAGGGCGTTTTGGTTGTTAACTGCAATTTGCCGTAAATGGTTACCACATGTACATGATACAAATTTAGAAGGTGTTGCTATATACCAGGGAGTATTACTTCTATATTTAAAACAACGGTCGCCACAACTGTATGCTGCTATTGTGGCTTTGGAGGGGTCTCCCAATTTGCATGAGATGATGTTGCATCCCCCAGCGTTGTTTCTACCAACTACTGCATGGTTTATGACACTATTCATATCTGCCATCCCAGTGCCGAGCGCATTGACGCTTTGGGACAACATCCTACTAGAGGGCCCCCCAGCAATTTTTAGTGTCGCACTAGAAATTTTCAGATCAGTGGGAGGGAGGATAATTGCCCTAGCACATTGTGGTAGGAACAGTGGGGAAGTTTTTCAAGTTGTACAAAATGCTCCCCGTGCTGCAATTTCTGCTGTTGGTGGGGATTTTAAAATTTTTATTGCTGGGGCATTTCAATTTGTTGGGACTGAAAGAGATCTTCGTGCGAAGGAAACGCGAGTTCGTAGGGCCAGAGCAGAAATTCGCTCCCTACTAGAAAAAAGAGCCCAGTGGGGGGTTGATGAACCTACTAGGCGCGAAATGCTTTCTGGAGGGGAAAATCAAAGTGACTCTCCCCAGCAGCCCATTGGATTAACATACCAAAAATGGAGGGCTAAACTGAAGCTTAAAAAGCGTATTTAAAGCGTAGGCATAGAAACCCTGTTTTAGTGGGTGATACAATTTCTACCCCATTGCTTCGACTGTCTGAAAGAAGCTCTCTGTTCAAACGGGCAACAACACTGTCAATGTCGTTGTCTTTAACAGGAGAAAGGCGAACTCGCATTGAAAATAACACACTGCTAATAATGGAACGTAACAGATGTGGACGATAGGCGTTTGCTAATATACTGTTTATTTCAGTGACAATGGCTTCAAACTGTTTTGGGTCAATTTTCCCTTGAAACTCTTGCGGAAACTCCCCAACAACAAACTGTGGGAAGTCAAAAGTCCCACTGCGCTTTATATCTACAATTTTCATCTGGTTGTTTCTGTTTGTAATAGTTATGTATTTATTAAATATTATTATTATATGTTTATAAACTGAAAAAAGAAGATCAACGCTAACATATTCTCATTAACACAAACCAAATGTCGCAGGTCAAATTCGCAACACAATTCAGTGGATTGTTACAACTCCATCAACCAACCAATAGGGACATTCAACAACATAGTTTCCCATTTGGAACCCACACTGCTCCATTTGTTGTCCAAAATAACAATAGTGTTGCCAATGCCACCGCTTTGCAATTGGATGTCACTGTTAAATGTATCAAACCAAAGTTGCAAATAAGTCTCAGCTACAACACCACCTCCAAGACACTTTTTCACGCTTTGAAAACTAGTATTATAAAAGAACTTGAAGAAAATGGGTTCTGTGTTAAGGAATCAGACTTAAAATTAATGTTAAAGACTAAAAGTATCCCTGATTCAACATCAATGGATGAGTTATTGGAAATGGCACAAACAACTTCTACTGTTAATTTAAATGCCATGATTAAATCTTTTACAATTCCACATTCAGAACCAGAATTAGTTTCCGAATCAATCCCACCTCAATTTTCTGAGATAAAACCTGAAACTTGGGATAAAATACTTGAAATTATCTCTCAGGATTTACCAATGGATATTGCTTTAGAAACTATTAACAAATTCAAATCTACTGTATAGTTAATTAGTTAATTTACTGTTTAAATTTATATTTATATTTTATATTATACAATATAATTTTTATTTGATAGTTTATATCCTTTATTTTTTTTTGTTTACATTCCACCTGGTAATGGCATCCCCCTACCTCTGGCGGCATTCCCATTCTTTTCATCATCATTTTGATTCTTAATAGTTTCATCAACTGATAAAATTAAACATGCAGCTTCCGTGGCAGATTGTAATGCATTAACCTTAATTAAACTTGGTTCCCAAATAAATTTCTTTAAATTATCACTTATATCATTTGAATCAAAATCAACACCCATCCAAATTTCACCCCTTGAATGAACATTTCTTAATTGATTTAAAATTTCAACTGAATCTAATCCTGCATTATCACATAATTGCCTTGGTATAACTTCTAATGCCTTTGCAAATTGTGAAATAATTAATTGTTTCTTACCCTTAATTTGTCTTGAATAATTCCTTAAATATTTTGATAATTCCATTTCAATTGCTCCACCACCACCAACAATTTGTTTATTCTTAATAGCTCTTTTAACAATCATTATGGCATCATGCAATGATCTTTCAATTTCATCAATAATCTTAATTGAACCACCTCTTAAAACTAATGTACAAGTCCTGGCCTGTGGACAACCATTAAATAAATTATACCTTTCATTACCAATTTGCTTTTCTTCAAACTTTTCACATGTACCTAAATCCTTTTCAATTTGAATATCTGAAACAGATGTTAAAATATTACCACCAACAGCTTTAATTGTTCTAGTTAAATCATCAGTTGAAACTCTACCAGCACAAAAAATCCCTCTATCAGCAAAATATTGTGTTGCTAAATCACCAATTGGTAATTTAGATAAAACAACTTGTGCACCACTGGCAATGATTAAATCTAATTTACCAATAATTAATTTATATTCAGCATCAACAATTCTTTGATAATCTTCAACTTTTTCAATTCTAACTTCTGCATTATCCTTTTCAGCTTTCAATTCTAATTCTAAATTTAATGAAAGGATTTTTGGGTTTTGAAATTGTTTTGGTTGTTGCTCAAAACCTGCATAACTAAAAGTCTTTTTGAATGCAACACCATTAATAAATTGTGATTCATTCATACCACCACCAGAAACTTTCTTAATACCAATTAATGATTCATCTAAATCATCTCTATCTAAAGCTAAAACTGCATCAACAACTAAATCAGAGAAGAAATCACCATTTTGTTTAATAATCTTAGAATTCATTGCAGTTAATGCACATTGCTTTAACATATCCTTTTCTTCTAAACCTGTTAAACTATCCAAATTTAATTCAATTTCTTTTAATCTTTTAACGGATAAATCACACGATTCCCTCAATGCTGAAATTATAACTTTACTGGACATCCCCTCTTCAATGAATGATTTACAATTCTTTAATATTTCACAGGCAATTAATGTAACTGAAGTTGTACCATCACCAATTTCGCAATCTTGTGCTCTTGAAACATCAACTAAAACTTTAGCAGCAGGATGAACAACATCCAACATTTTCAAAATAGTGGCACCATCGTTAGTGATAGTTGTTTGATTATTATCACCAACTAAAAGGATATCTGATCCAAATGGCCCCAAGGTTGGCTTTAAAACATCCTGTACCGCAATACAAGCGTTAATATTAGAAATAATCTGGCCACGGCCTTGACTGGCATCAGTTCCCTCCTTCAAAACGACAATGGTAGGTGTTTGGTTCATTGTAGAGTTTATTAAGAAAGAATGAAAAATATAGTCGTCGATCCTAAATTGTAATGAAAAAATCTTTTTCAACACCCTCTTATAAATATTTACACATAAATTCATTTATATTTTTTATACAAGTATTAAAATCCTTTAACAACACCAACAGAACCAGTTGTTGTACCCATGACAATTTTCCTTTTCATTATTTGTGCACAGGAAATTTCCCCAAATTCTCCGCTGAAATCAAACTTAATTGGTTCTTGATTTAAATTTATTCCACTTGTTTGGATATTTACTACATTGTCATTGTTCAGTCCAAGAGATATAACTGGTGAATCAAAATTCCAAATGGTTTCAGTTGACCCTGAGCGTAAATCCCAAACTCTTACTTCCCCATTCGTATCACTTGAACATAATTTCCCACTTTGGTTTAATTCTAAATCCAAAATTGGTGATTGGTGACCTTGAAATTGTCTAATTACATCACCTGTTCTTAAATCCCACAATCTAATTAATCCATCAGATGTACCAGATGCCAATGCAGGGGAAAGACATTGTAATGTTGTTATAAACGGTAATTTATTACCTAAAACTGTAGTGTAATTTGAATCAATTACTGGTGTTAAATCTAAATGTGTTGAATTCATCATAATTGAATTGGCCCAAAGTACATCAATTGTTTGAATTAATTTTCCAGTTTTTATATCCCATTGTCTAATTGTTTTATCTTGGGATGCACTAACTAATTCACTAGATTTAAATGATATCGCAGTTATTTCATCAATATGAGATTCAAAACTATGTAAAAGTTGTGATTGTGATGTTGTTAAATCCCAAAGTTTAACTGTTGCATCATTTGATCCTGTTGCTAATAATGTATTGTCAAAATCCATACATTGAACAACAGAAAGATGTCCCTCTAATAATCCAGTACATTTTGGCTTATTAAATGATGAATCCCAAACTCTAACTGTATTGTCTAAACTGGATGTTACAATGGTGTTTGAATTCGATGCAATAGCAGTAATTGGTGAATCATGGGCTTGGAATATTACTTCATTGGAAGAGGGCTTTGTAGTATTGGCAAAATCAGTACCCATGTGATTATTATTATCATTATCATTAGTTTTATTAACACCATTTGCTAACTCTTTACTATCATGTTTTTGACCTGACTGGTCATTTTTATAATCCTTTTCTGCTTTCTCGTCATCCTCATCATCATCATCATTAACAACTTCAACAACTTGAAGCCGCCTTTCTATCTCCATTAACAATTCATTCAAATCATTTGTTTCGCTTTCACTTGTCTTAATTGAATCTGTCAATTTGGATCTTAATAAATACAATTTATCAATATTTGAATCAATAACTTTGATTTCATCCAATGCTGTACCCCTTTTAATGGACAGCAAATCTAATGTAAAATTTAACTGTCTTTGGTAAGCATTTAATGCCTTTGTTGATTGAATTTTGTTTATTTTGTCAATTGTTATCCCATCATTGTACTCAATTAAATTCGATCCCTTGTTAATAACTTCAGGCACCATTGCTGAAAACCCTTGAAATAAAGAAAATGAAACCTCAGGATCATCTGGTAAATCATGCAAATCATCTGCTGAGAGAATGGAAAAGTTCTTCTCTAATAGATCAATATGATTCACATCTTGTGCCTTGAAAAGTCTCTTGCCACCCTTTTTTTCTTGCAAAAGAGGCCGCAGAGAGGATTTTACCAGGGATTCGCTGTTTCCCGTTGCAAACGCCGTCGCCGTAGTTGTCAGCGCATTCAATTCAGACATCCTCTCAAGTTCTTTTCTTCTTCAACTCTCTTTTCAAAAATATCAAATTTTATAGCGCATTTGATATTTGGCATAAAAAAGTTGAGAAATAACCAAATTTCTTAAATAACTCTTCAACCATTCAAAATGGGAATTTCAGTGTATCACCATTAAATTCTACACAAAGACTATTATCTATATATTACAATACTAAAAAAAATTATATTCAATCCCTGTAAATGATATCAACCTCATCAGTTCTAAACCTCTGACTACAGACACTTGAGTCAATAGATGTAGTCTTCCCACTTCTAAACATTAATAACCCAGATTGTGCTATCATAACCCCATTATCAATACAGAATCTTTCATCAGTTGCATAAACATGTCCACCTCTATCCTCTGCCATTAAACCCATCATTTCTTGTAACCTTAAATTACATCCAACACCTCCAACAATGAGAACATCTTTCGAGTTAACATGGGCCATTGCTCTTTCAGTTATTTCAACTAACATGGCAAACAAACATTCCTGAAGTGAATAACAAAGATCTTCCTTACTATGTTTTTTAACCATACCTTCAATAAAAGCTAAAACACCACTCATACTTAAATCCATACCTTTAACAGTATAAGGTAAAACAACTAAATTTTCCCCCTTTTCTGCTAATTGTTCAATATTAAACCCAGGTGATGGAGAATTTGAAATATTTAAAACTCTTGCAAACCTATCAAGACAATTACCAACTGCAATATCTAAAGTTTCACCAAATATCCTATATTTTTGTTCACTATATGCAATAACCTGTGTATTACCACCACTAACATATAAAACAACTGGATTTTCAGCTCCTGTAATTGCTCTACCCATTTCAATATGTCCAATACAATGATTAACACCAATCAATGGGATATCCCACATTAGACTTAATGTACGAGCTGCAATAACAACAGATTGTAATGGTGCACCCATACCTGGACCTTGTGTAAAACTTATACAATCAAGTTCATTGAAGTTTATATTTGCTTCTTCAATAGCCTTTTTAACAATCCTAACTACCCAATTTCGATGATGACGTGAAACATCCCTTGGTAAAAATCCTTGTCCTGGAGGAGCATTATATGTATCTCTAACATTTGATAAAATTGTTGGTATTGATGAATCCTTTGGTTGTGAAATGATTCCAATACCTATCTTATTAGCTGAACCTTCCATTCCAATAGAAATATACCTGTCTCCACTCTTAGAAGGTAAAAGAGAAATATCAACTGCTGGCATTGAAAGTTGAATTTTATCTAATAAATTCAAAAGAGGAATAAGTTAAATTTAAATGTAAATGAAAAATATTAAAATTATTAAAAATATCCTATTTCTAAAATAACAACGATATAGAAGATAATATAAATAAACTAAATTAAACTAAACTAAAAGATGTAACAAGTCTGACCATTTCATCTCCGCAATGATTTCACGAACGGACATCGTTGCTTCGGCCTTGTCAATGCTTTTACCACTTTCCTCATCACATGAATTGGATTCGGATTCGGTTTCAACTGCTTCTGGCTCTAAATCTGCAAATTCAGCAGTGTTAAATACCCCAAATGATCTAAGGTGAACTCTATCAAGACCGGTAAATGGAACACCCTTTCTGGTACAAATGAATTTTTGAATTGATAATCTGATACCTGCTGATAAAAACCCAAGGACTAAACCAAACCCAGGGGCAATTAAAAAGGCACCAAATGGACCCCAATCTTCTGAATCGTAAATACCATTACTCATAATCAATAATAAACCACCATCACGGGCATTACCGTAATAGATAGTACCAAAGACAAACACAGCTACTAAAGAACCTAATCCACCAACAATAACATCCAAACCTCTCAAAAAGTAGAAATGTTTTGAGAGACCTAAGAACATGATTGGAATAACGGAAGAAGAAACTAAATCAGCAATGAAATAAATTTGTAAAACATTTGCACTTGCTTTGATTGCAACAACTAATGATGGAACCATAATAATCACACAAAGAATTCTTGAATAATACATTGGAAATTTGTTACGGAACAGATCATTTGAAATTGATGATGTAATAGCTGATTGTAATGAATCAAATGTACAAGTTGACAATGTGATTGAAAAGATTAAAATAACACCAATGATCCATTTATCCATTTTACCAATGAGGATGAAAAATGCATTATAACCCATTTCATCACCAACAACTAAATCACCAGTCCAAACAGCAATAATACCAGGTAAACCAACTAAGATACAAACAATTAAAACTAAAATAGCTGCAATCCCAGTTCCAATTTTCAAATCTCTATCAGTTTTGGCAGCAAAAGTACGTAACCAAAACCCAGACATGAAACAATCATTTGTCAGAATAGCAATGTTAAGAATGTAAAACAATTGCCAACCTAATCTAGTTGAACCCATTAATTGATCATAAGTTTCATGTTTTAAATCCATATCAATATCAATTTGTGTTGCGTAACCAATGATACCAATAATCATGATAACTAAAACAAAAGCAGCTTGAAAAGAATCAGTGATAAATGAAACTTTGAAACCACCAAATGCAGTATAAATTGTTGTAACAATAGCTTCAACAACAACTGCAGGAGTTGGATCTAACCCAGTTAAAGCATTAATAGCAGAATTAATAGCAGTTAATTCACCAACCATGAACAAGAACAATGTTAAAACAGTGAAACCGGAAAGGTAAAGCGTTGCCAAAGGCCCGAATCTATGGTAACACCATTCAGTTAAGACAAACCCATCTGGGCATCTCCTTCTGATAAGAGGTCCCATAAATGAGAATAAAAAGATTGGTAAAGCACCTGCAAGACAATAAACCAATAAACCTTGAATACCAGCAATGTTGGCAATTTCAGTATAAGTAGTTAAAATACCACAACCCATACCTAAAATAGAAAAAAAAAGTTTGTTAGTATATATATTCTTGAGGGGCATATATTGAATCAAAACAAATATCAGATAATCCTCACGCAAGTACTAACTTGATCGAGTTAAAACGGTAAAGTCTCAGCCATTCTTATAAAGAATATGCACCCGCTTATCTAAATATTGAATTTTTGTGGTGTGACCCACAGCAAATGAAAGTAAATTAGATTATCAGTTAGTGGTTTTAAGCAAGATTGAATAAGTACGTACCACTGGCGAAGAAATTGAGTGCCAATTTCCAACCTGTTTGAGTCCCATTTGAAGAAAGGTAATCTTGAACTGTGTGCTGTTTTCTTTGCACCATCCAAGCAATAGCTAGCCCCGAGGCAAGCATCGCACCGTAAGAAAGATAAATAATAGCGTTAGAAGCTTGAAATGATAATTCAGCCATTCTCTCTAACTTATTTACTGTAATAATAGAAAAGAAGAAAAAAGAAGAAATTTTTTTATTAACAGGATGAGAAAATTTTCTTTGCTTTTATAGAAAAAAATCCCGCTCAGCAAAAAAACAATAAGAAAACAATAGAAAGCCATTAAAAAGGCATTAAAAGGCCAACAAAAAAGCCAATGAAAGATCAAATTCCCACAAGGACAACACAAAGACATTAGATGTAAATCCAAAGAATATACTCCGATGAGAATGCTGACAATACCGTTTTGATTTCTGACTCTTTCAATCGCTATCAATTATGATGATTCCACTGTCGTCCGGGCCCTGTGTCAACGGTTCTTGTTTGATTTTCTTCTGTTTCTTTGCCGTTTTCTTGGTTCTTGTCTTTCGAGATGGCGCGGGGGGTGGGGACGATCCCTGTTCAACAACAACCGGCTCTTCATCGTCACTACCGCCTTCACTGTGTTCAATCACTTGCTCTTCTTCTGACTCATTATTGTTATTTTCCATAACCGCATTACCAACGGCTTTATTTTCCAACTCCGGGATTTCAGGGTCAACCTCCCTTTTCATAACCTCGTCTGGCGTAGTAATGGTAATGGCAACCCCTTCAATCTCCTGTGCTCTATGCAAACACTCATTGGTAAATTCCAGTATCCTACTGAAAGAATTTGCACATGTTTTATCCTGTAATGCCACGTGTATTTGACCCTTAAAAAGTTGTGGATTACACAATTCCTTTTTAAATTCAACTAATTTACTAACCCCAACCTCCGGAGTCAAAACTATTTGTGAAAGTTGTGTTATCATTGGCTTAAATAACCTCTTTTCAATTGCTCTACTAGGATCAAATTCCCTCATTAGTTTTAACAATGAAATTCCAAAGTCAATATGATTTCCAGATTTCCTCATCTCATCCTCTGATAATAAGGCCAAGTTCCATGGGCATGTCCATTCACTGAACTTTTCAATTAAAAACTTGATTGTAGTTGGCCTGTTAACCCATTCTTTAGAATTCAAAAGCTGAATATTATCCCAATCCCTAAATAACCTTCTAATTGTATCCTCGCAAATTTTTGCTAATAAAGCCTGATGTGACTCTCTTGCATAACAATATGTCGGTATGCAAAATTCAAGACACTGTTTAAGTTTATCATTTTTCAAAACCATTGGGTCAAAATATTTCAATATTGTCATTTCTAATAGTTCTTCATCATCAATCACATTACAAAGGAACAATTTGAAAAGCCCCTCGGCAACAATAGCTTGTGCTTCTGGAATTTTATCATTTTTAATTGTACGATAAAATACTCTGGCAACTGCCATAGTATCAATAGATTTTTCTCTATCACCTTGTACAATTGAGACACCATGAGTTGCTAATAAATCACACATGACTTTTATACCACTCTCAATCAATTTTGGATGTTCTGATTTGGAAACGAAAATTGCAGCAACAACCATAACTCCAATCGCAACATCCTTATCTAATAAACCACATAATCCATGACATTCTAATGCTAATATCCTAATTTCAGTTTCTGTCCTACCATTCAAACAAGGTAAAATAAAATTGTTATGCATTGAAATAACGGGAATGTTATCACCTAACGGTAAAAACATTAACCTTAACATATATTTGATTATATTCAATAACAACTCTAATGATTCAACAGTTAGTTTAGATATTTGATTTAGTTCCTCTTGACGTGATTTATTTGCTTCAATCATTGACTGTTTGGAAATATCGTTCAATGCTGAGTGGTACGAATCATCCTCATCATCACTATCACTATCATCATCACCCCTTTTCTTTCTTTTATCATCATCATCATCATCATCATCATCATCATCCACATGTAATTCATCGTATATGTTATCCTTTATATCATAAATTATTTCAACAACAACTTGACAGAAATCTCGTTCATTAACAGCCAATTTTCTTAAACATTCCATTAATGCTTCTAATAATTCATCAGAAAACTTATGTTCATTCATACTAGATAATGTATTTCTCAAAATATTGTATAATTTTGACCTTCCAAATTCATCACTGTAATCATAATCAATTGCCATTTTTAATAATTGCAAATTAATAAAATCATAGTCTAATGGATCAACAATCCCCAATCCTTCTAAATTAACTTCCTCACTATCATCGTTTTTAATTGCCTCATCTAGTAATTTTTGATTAGTTAGTCTAGAATCAATGAATTGTTTAACAATATCAGCAAACACTGATGCCATTGGGAAATTGTTTTCCATGAATTGATTTTTATTTTCATCTTTACAATATTCAAAACAAACTCTAGCCAGAAGGGAAGTTGGGATTGTCAATTCTTTATAGAACTCCTCATTAAACTTAACATTTTCAAGGAATTCAGGACTGGCATTAAATATTGTCCTTAGTACCAATTGTCCAATATCACTATTTACATTATCAATTGCATCAATAACACTTAGTACATCTTTACCACAATCTGTATACCACTTTGTTGTTAACCAATTCTTACATGCATCCCTAACTTCATCAACTCTATCACGTAACCCCCATTGTAACAATCTGACTCTATTTGATGGTGATATAGATAATATTGAAGAATAACCTGGTAATACCTTTGAATATAATGTTTTTCTAATCCCAGCATCTGTATCTCTCGCTCTTTCAACAATAAATGGTTCTGTTTGCTTGTTCTTTTCTAACATTAATAAACATTGTCTTCTCATCTCAGCTCTTTCATCGTTTTGCATTATGTACTGAATTTTCTTCCCTGCTTCTGACATTTCACCACCATCATCATTTTGGAATGCAGCATATGCAATGACTGCCTTTATCCTAACGTCTATATTGATGTCATATATCCTAACAGTTAATTTATCTCTTAAAAACTCCAAATGATCGCTTGGTATCTCATGAACTAAATACATCATTAAATGACATACTCTGTATCTAACAAAATGATTCTTAGCTTCTATCCCTTGCATTATATATTGAAAGATAGAATCAATGTAATCTACATAACGTTGACTGTGTTCTTCCTCTGCACGGAACCCTTTTGTGAAACCAACAACAAAACTAACTACACGATCACCTGGCTTGTAATTCTTCCGTGTGTTCAATACCAACCCTACCATTCTGCAGAAAATCGAATTGAACTCTACTGAAAGATTCAACTCCGATGAACGTTCCATTACACCTCTCAACTGGATGAAAAGTCGACGGTGGGTGGCCACAGTCGTCTGCGCTTCCTGAAAAATCTCCCTAACAGCGCTGACAATAGAAACGGCGTCAAAAACGTCCTCAAAGTTTGAATGTTTCACCATTTATAAAGAGAGATCAAACATAAACAAAAAGCATTTATAACGCGTCAACTTTTCATTTTGCTTCTTTTAAAAATCCTTTACAATGTCCAATTCTGACGTCCATCCGACATTGCAGACGTTTCACAAAACACTGAGGGGAGCTACTGGGTCTGTATTGGCAGTACTGGGAGTTTTTCGGGAAAAATCCAAGACACAACAGGTGGTTCGAGCTGTTGGAAGTTGTATTGAGATATGGACCTTCCATAAGACCACGGCGTCTTTCACAAGGCTATTTTCACAGGAAACATTTAGTCATATTCAAGAAATAGGGGTATTGAGACCATTGGATGCTCCAATGGATCAGTTGGTGATTGTTTCAGACTCTGGAAATCTAACTTTGGCATCTTTGGATATGAACCAAATGAAATTCATTCCAAGTAGTAACGAACCATTTTACAAATCTGGAATACGAAGAATGGCCCAAGGGAATTATTTAGCAATTGATGGAAGAAATAGAGCCATTTGTTTAGGTGCTATTGAGCAAAATAAATTGGTTTTCACAATCAATAGAGTTGATTCCAAATTATCAGTTTCTTCTCCATTAGAGGCTAATAGACCATATATAATCACATATTCTTTAATTGGAGTGGACGTAGGATACGATAACCCATTATTTGCTGCCTTGGAAGTTGATTATTCCACAAAGGATTCTCAGAAAATCAAAATGTTAAATTATTATGAATTGGATATGGGGCTTAATCATGTTATACGTAGTGGATCATATGAAGTTGATTTTTCAGCTGGACATTTAATTCCTGTTCCAGGTGGAGAGTTTGGCCCATCTGGTGTTTTAGTTTGCTCATTAGGTAAAATAGAATATAGAACAAATTTCAATAAGGATACAATTTCTATCACTTTACCAAGAAGGAAAGATGGCCCTATTAGTGAAATTGTATGTTCAGTTGTTCATCAAATGAAGAAATCTTTTTTCATTCTCGCTCAAACTCAGTTAGGTGATATCTTGAGAATAACATTAGATTATAGAGGTACTCAAGAATCATCATTTTCTTTCATGTCAGATCCAAATGAAGCAGGGCTTGTTAATGATATTATAATAAGGTATTTTGATTCAATTTCAGTTTGTTCACAATTATTGATCTTTAAATCTGGATTTATGTATGCAAATTCAGAAATGGGTGATCAATATATTTACCAATTCGAGAAGCTAGGTGATGATCCTGGTGAAAAGGAATGGACTTCAAATGAACCATCAAATGATATGGAGTTTGAAACAAAATCATTTGATAATTTAAATTTAGTTAATATAATAAATTCATTGAATCCATTAATGGGATTAGAAATTGATTCCAACTCAAAGGATATTACAAAAGTTACAAAATTAATCACATTAACAGGGAGCCAATCAAGATCTAGCATGAAATTAATTTCAGATGAGTTGACCTTGGAACCAATTGTTAATCAAGATTTACCATCTACCCCGAGGAACATTTGGACAGTTAAAATGAACTCCGAAAGCAAATTTGATGATTTCATTGTAATTTCTTTTGACACATCAACAATTGCATTAAAGATCGGTGATGATGTTGAAGAGGCAGAACCTGAAGATACAGGACTTGATAGTGAAATTTCATCTATTTTAGTTACAAATATTGGAGAATCAATTGTTCAAATACACTCCCTTGGGTTTAGACAGATAACATTTAATGATGGCAATTTTAATAAAGCTATAAATTGGGATGTTCCAAATGGATTGGAAATTTTAAAATCTTCTTCAACTTCAAATCAATTGGTGTTAGCATTATCCAATGGAGAACTGGTTTATTTTGAAATAAATAATGATGGTTCAGGATCATTGAATGAATTTACTAGGAGAAAGAACTATTTATTCCAAATCACGTCATTGTCATTTAGTGAAATACCAAAAGGTAGTATTTTATCACCATTTATAATTATTGGTACAAAAGATCAAAAATTAGAAATTTTAAGCACATTACCAAAAAAGACATTTGAAGTATTATCATCTAATGATATGGTTAATGTTGTTAGTGATGTATGCGTGACTAATGATTTTGAAGTGGTTTCAAATGAGGAAGGGGAAGTAAGTAAATCTGATAAATCCAAGTTTCATTTACATGTTGGATTTCAAAATGGTTTATACACACGTTATCAGTTAAGTGAAATTGGTGAGCTTGTTAAACCACAAAATAAATATATTGGTCCAGAGAAGATCAAGTTAACGAAAATTGAAATTGATAATTTGAATTATGTTGGAGTTCATAATATTAGGACATGGATATGTTACCCAGGAGATAAATTATCATTAAAACCAATGCCAAAACCAGAAAAAATAATTGAAGAAGAGGAAGAAGAAGAAGAAGAAGAAGCAATCATTGAAAAGCAAGATTTCTCTGATGGATTCACATCAATCTGTAATTTGAATTCAGAAGATATTGAATCAGGTATTTTATTAATACATGATTCTAAATTAATTATCGCAAGTAAACCTGATATGAATAAGGGTGATCAAATTGAATCGATTCCATTAAGGTATACACCAAGGGATGTTTGTAGTAAAGAAGGTGGTCAAGGAATGGTTTATGTTGCATGTTCTGACAAAGTTAAGTCACCGTTTACTAAACTATCAAACGAAGAAGTTGAGGATGGCCAGTATTTTTACCCAACAGGGGGTGTTTTAGGTGAAATCATAGAAGACGAAAATGAAAATTCAATTGATAAAGTTTTTGAAAAGGCCCAACAAGTTGGCTATGACCAATCAGTTGAATGGTCATCATGTATACATGTGATATCATTAAAGGATCAAGGGATTGGTCAAACCATTGAATTATTAGAAAATGAATCAGCCCAAAAAATTACAATCATTCCAATGACTAGAGACAATGAAACAAATGACTACATATTCGTTTCAACAATTAAAGACTTTAACGTATTACCGAAGAAATATGGTAAATGTTTTATCCGGATATATAAAGTATTGGACGATGAATCATTGGAATTTATGTATAAGCATGAAATGCCACGTCCAGTTTTATCAATGACCAATTTTCAAGGATTGGCTTTGTTTGGTTGGGGAAATGAGTTAGGATTATTTGAACTTGGTAAGAAACAACTTATTAGAAAAGCAGGACATCAATTCCCACCGCCAGTTAGAGAAATTGTAGGATTAGAAACAGAAGGAAACAGAATAGTTGTTTCAGATATTGGAGATTCCATAAGGGTATTAGTTTTCATTCCAAAAATTAAGAAATTTGTTGAATTTGCAGATGATATAATATCCAAGCATGTTACAAAGAGTTTAATGTTGGATTATGATACAATTATGATCGGGGATAAATTTGGGACAATAAGTATTATGAAAGTGCCAAATGATATAAGTGAGATAAGTGATAGCGATCAAGACGGATCAATTCTCAAATTGCAGGAGTCTCGATTCAATGGTAGTAGTGAGAGGCTAACCCCAATGATGAGTTTTTATGTTGGTGAAGTTATTACAGGAATGAAGAAATGTAAATTAGGGTTGAGTAATGAGGAAGTTGTAATTTATGCGGGTATGAATGGGTCTATTGGGTTAATTTGTCCATTGAAGACATTAAGGGAAGTTAATTTCTTTACAGATTTACAAAAATTCACATTAGATTCAAGTAGTAAAATGGGTTGGTTATTGACAAATAGGGATCACAGCAAGTTTAGGAGTTATTATTCTCCTATCAAAGGATGTATTGACGGTGATTTGATTGAGATGTACACGAGGCTACCATTAAAGGCACAAGAAGAAATTTCCAAGCTGATGGAAATCCCAATTGATGCTATTTTATCTCGTATTACTGATCTCAGCAGCAGAGTTGGATTTCCTTGAGTTGGATTTCATGTCAATTTGATAGAGCCTTCTTACATTTGATGATTTTTTGTATGTAAAAAAAATACAGCACGGACGTCATTTCTTGTGTTACGTAAGCAACTGTTTTGCTCTGTTAAGTCTTTAAAACTGTAAAATAAAAGCCTCAACAATAAAATTAAAGGTAAGGGCGCTGTGTCACATTTGTGTTGTTTTCTATAGAAACTTATATACATTCAACTTGAAAATAGATGTAAATAGTAGGTGAATTGTTCGTTTTTTTTTCTGTTTTAAAGCTCCAATACAACAAAAACAGCTCTACAATTTGATCATATTATAATATCTAGAAAATGCAGACAATTCTAACAGATTTAATAAAAAACTTGATTTGAATCAGACAGTTGTTGAAATTTTCACCATCAGTATTAACAGTTTTTCATTTGGTGTTGAATAAATGTCACATAACAAGTCAAGTGCAACAACTGCTAGAAATAAAGCACGTCTTCAACATCTTCTTAGCAACCCACACAACAGGTACTGCGCAGACTGCAAAACAAGCAGAAATCCACGCTGGGCGTCATGGAATTTAGGTGTTTTTATTTGTATTCGTTGTTCAGGGATCCACAGGTCTCTTGGTACTCATATAACTCGTGTGAAGTCTGTTGATTTGGATTCATGGACAGATGAACAAACTTCCAATATGGAATTGTGGGGTAATGAAAAGGGGAACTTGTACTGGGAATCGAAGTTGTTTGAAATGGATAGTTCCAGTAAGGGTCATAACCATGATGGTCGTGGTGATGGTTATGTGCCATTGGATGGTAAACTTGAAAGTTTTGTTAGGACAAAGTATGTCTTAGGGAAGTGGAAGAAGGATACCGAAAGGGAAACATTTGCATCATCATCATCATCACCATCATCGTCAGTTTCCAATGTTGCTTCTACTTCTTCAATTTTACAAAATGACAACACGAGCATGTTAGATGATTTATTAGGGAACAGCAATAGAGTTGAACAATCAAGGTTCCAATCAAACGTACCAAGACCAGCACCAAAATCTACAATTAATCCAGTAGTTGATTTGTTGAAGCAATCAACAACAAGTTCTGTGACGTCCTCACCGTCACCATCACAAAGTGTACAACCAACAGGTAATTCTGTTAATAGAGGGGATTTAAAGAAGAATATCTTGTCACTTTATTCCACTCCTACTAATAGCAACCAAAATTTAGTATCACAACAGTTTAAACAACCTCAACCACAAATGATGCAACAGCAATTTAGTTCAACATCTTCTATTAATGGATCAGCGAACTCTTCATCAAGTAATGTTTGGAATACCAATAATAATACCAATTCAAATAATAATTTACCAAGAGGTGATAGAAGTTATGTGAATAATGATCCATTCAAGAATGTATGGCAGTAATCAATGATGATTTTTTAATAAAGTATTTAAAAGAATATTAACTTTCAATATATAAGTACGATATAATTATTTATATATTTAGTGATGTATTGATAAAGAATAAAATGAACCATTAATTAAAATGGAGTGTTCAGCTTACTTAAAACTTCCTTCCCTTGGTAAAAGTCAATAACCTTCTTACCCTTAGCAGCAACATCTTCCTTTGTGAAACCAAATTTCTTGAATAAATCACTAGCTGGAGCAGAAGCACCGAATCTGTTGATACCATGGGAAGCATGTGCGTATTTTTCCCAACCTAAAGTGGTCATAACTTCAACAGACAAAACTGGAATACCATCTGGGAAGACAGACATCTTGTAGTCCAATGGTTGTTCATCAAATGTCTTCCATTCTGGGAGAGAAACAACCTTTGTTGGGAGACCTTGAGCTTCTAAGACAGCAGCAGCGTCAATGGAAAGAGAAACTTCTGAACCAGTTGCAACTATAATCAATTTGGCATTTTGGGCATCCTTAACAGTGTAACCACCATTTGAAGCCCTTTCAATAGTTGAACCTTCTAATTGAGGTAAGTTTTGTCTAGTGAGGGCAATGATGGATGGGGTATGTTTTGATTCCAGGGTCTTTAAGTAAGCAGCAGAAACTTCATTACCATCAGCAGGTCTCCAAACCATTAAGTTTGGAATAGCTCTGAAATGGGCCAGGGTTTCAATTGGTTGATGGGTTGGACCATCTTCACCTAAACCAATGGAATCATGTGTAGCAACCCAAAAGATTGGGTGACCTGAAAGAGCTGATAATCTGACGGCACCAGCGGCGTAAGAAACGAAGTTCAAGAAAGTACCACCGTAAGCCTTGAAGTCAGCACCATATGCAGAGATACCATTAATGATTGCACCCATAGCATGTTCTCTAACACCAAATCTAATGTATCTACCGGTGTAATCACCTAAACCAGTTGAAGGAGGTTGGAAATCAACGGCATCGGACCCTCTAGTTAAGTTAGAAGGAGTTAAATCAGCAGAACCACCAATTAATTCAGGTAAGGCTTGTTCCAACTTGCCAATGACAATTTCACTCAACTTTCTTGAAGCAATAGCTTTATCAGCTGATGTGTAAACAGGAAGCAGCTTTTCCCAGTTGGCTGGTAAATTACCATCCAATCTTCTTGATAATTCTTCACCTAATTCTGGATATTCTTCAATGTAAGCATCGAATAAAACATCCCATTCCTTGTTAGCCTTTTCACCAGCTTCTTGAACAGTTTTCCAGTAAGCGGCAACATCTTCAGGAACAGTAAAAGATTCTTCAGGGTTGAAACCGAATTTTGCTCTAACTTGCTTGATATCATCAGGCTTTAATGGAGAACCATGGACACCAGAAGTACCTTGGTTTAAAGACCCAAAACCAATGGTAGTGGTCATTTTAATACAAGTTGGCTTATCCTTTGATAATTTAGCCTTAGCAATAGCATCGGCAAGACCTTGAACATCATTATCAGCATCTTCAACGTATAAAACTTCCCATCCGTAAGCTTCTAATCTCATAGCGACGTCTTCAGTGAAGGCGACATTAGTGGCACCATCAATTGAAATCTTGTTATCATCATAGAAGGCAATCAAATTACCTAATTGCAAGTGACCAGCAAGGGAACAAGCTTCAGATGCAACACCTTCCATCATACACCCATCACCGAAGAAGGTATAAGTGTAATTGTTTGAGATTTCATAGTTTGGTCTGTTGTACTTAGCAGCAATATTAGCTTGGGCAATAGCCAAACCAACAGCATTACCAATACCTTGACCTAAAGGCCCAGTGGTGACATCAATACCAGGAGTTTCATTTTCTGGATGACCAGGGGTCTTTGAGTCAAGTTGTCTGAATTGCTTCAAATCTTCAATAGAAATTGGGTAGCCGGTAAGATGCAGCATGACGTAAAGCAAGGCAACAGCATGACCGTTTGAAAGAACGAATCTGTCCCTATTGAACCAGGAAGGGTTCTTAGCATTGGTTCTTAGCTGGGAGAAAAGCACGTGTGAAGCTGGTGCCATCCCCATTGGAGCACCTGGGTGTCCAGAATTGGCTTTGGCAACAGTATCAACGGCAAGCAAACGAATTGTGTTAATGGCTTTGGTTGTAATATCAGACATTTTGTCGTTTATAATCTTGAAAGAGTGTAAAACAGAAAATGTTTTAGTTTGTTTAAATAGGAAAGCTGAAAAAGATCACGGCTTTTCTTTTTCCGGGGTTCAAAAGGAAAAAAGAAAAAAAATGTTACGTAAGATTACGTAAGATTACAAATCATGGAAATTACGTAAGATTACGTAAGATTACGTAATTTTTTTTTTTTTTCCTTTTCTTTCTACTAAATAAATAAATAAAAAAAAACAAGACGCGTCTCACACTTTTCTACTATTTTATATATAGACACGAAACTAAATTTCCCTTGCAGTGGTAAAATGGCACAACCGCTTAAGCGACATCTCCTGTTGGAATCCGATTCAGAGACACATAATAGTGCCAGAAAAAGGTGTATCACTATAGAATCAGTCACAAAAGAAGGATTCAAAATCCCTTTAAAACATGTCCAATCATCCTCAACAAATGCAATACATTCAAAATTAAATTCCAAAGATATTGATGTTGAACCTTCTGTGTTTGAACAGGAACTTCTTACAATGACTCAAGACCCTGAACTTCAACAGGTTAATTTAAAATTGGGCCAAAATTGGACAAGACCACCACTTGATCCAAATTTTAATTTGCAAACAAATGACATTGATTTCCAACAATTGGATGCAGAAGAGGCAAGTTTGATTTATAATGGTAGAGAACAAAGTTGTGTTAGGTTTTTTGGGGTTACAAATAAAGGGCATTCAGTTCTTTGTAATGTAATTGGTTTTAAACATTACTTTTATGTCCCCGCTCCAAGAGGATTTCCATCTGATCCAAGTGATTTCAAACGTTACCTTTCAGACCTTTACCCAAATATGGTTAATGATGTCGAAGTTTTCCTTAAAGAATCAATTTGGGGGTTTACAGGTGGACAACAAATACCGTTTTTGAAAATCATTGTTTCAAATCCAAGGTGGGCTTCTAAAATACGTACAGGGTTTGAAAGAGGTGAAGTTAATTTCAATAATTTGTTTAATCCAACAGGTTCAACTACATTTGATAATATCCAATATCTTTTAAGATTAATGATTGATAGAAAAATTACAGGTATGAGTTGGTTAACAGCCCCAGCGGGGAAATATGAATTAGTTACTGCGAAACAGAGAATTTCCAATTGTCAATTTGAATTAACCATAAATTATGATGATTTAATAAGTCATAAACCTGAAGGGGTTTATCTTGAAAGTGCACCATTGAGAATTTTATCTTTTGATATTGAATGTGCAGGTAGAAAAGGGATTTTCCCTGAACCTGAACATGATAGTGTTATTCAAATAGCAAATGTTGTTTCAAAAATTGGTGATTCAGTTCCATTCATTAGAAATGTATTTACAGTAAAGAGTTGTTCACCAATTGTTGGCTCTGAAATTTTTAGTAGTGAAACAGAAGAAGAAATGTTAATGAATTGGAAAGATTTTGTTACAAAAGCAGATCCAGATGTTATTATTGGGTATAATACAGCAAATTTTGATTTACCCTATTTAATCAATAGAGCAGCTGCATTGAAATTGGAAAAATTCCCTTATTTTGGGAGGTTAACATCAACCAAACAGGAAATTAAAGATTCTGTTTTTAGTTCCAGGGCTTATGGTACAAGGGAATCAAAAGTTATTAACATTGAGGGGAGAATGCAATTAGATTTACTTCAATTTATTCAAAGGGAATTTAAATTAAGATCATATACACTTAATGCAGTTTCTTCACACTTTTTAGGTGAACAAAAGGAAGATGTTCATCATTCAATTATTACGGATTTACAAAATGGTGATTCAGAAACACGTAGACGTTTAGCCGTTTATTGTTTAAAAGATGCATTTTTACCATTAAGATTAATGGAAAAATTAATGTGTTTAGTTAATTATACAGAAATGGCAAGAGTTACAGGGGTTCCATTTTCATTTTTACTTAGTAGGGGTCAACAAATTAAAGTTATTTCACAATTATTTAGGAAATGTCTTGATTTAAATATTGTTATTCCAAATATGAAGAGTGAAAATACTAATGAAGAATATGAAGGTGCAACAGTTATTGAGCCATCAAGGGGGTATTATGATGTTCCTATTGCAACATTAGATTTTGCTTCATTGTATCCATCAATTATGATGGCACATAACCTTTGTTATACAACATTATTAAATAAAAAGACAATTGATACATTAGGATTAAAGGATGGCGAAGATTATACAAAGACACCAAATGGTGATTATTTTGCCAATCAAAAATTAAGGAAAGGGATTTTACCAACAATTTTACAAGAATTATTAGATGCAAGAAAGCAAGCAAAGAGGGATATGAAGAATGAAACTGATCCATTTAAAAAACAAGTTTTAAATGGTAGACAATTAGCATTAAAAATTTCTGCAAATTCTGTTTATGGGTTTACAGGTGCAACAATTGGTAAATTACCATGTTTAGCAATTTCATCAAGTGTTACAGCATTTGGTAGAGAAATGATTGAAGCAACTAAAAATGCAGTTCAAGAAAAATATAGTATTAAAAATGGTTTCCCATATGATTCAAAAGTTATTTATGGTGATACAGATTCAGTTATGGTTAGATTTGGGTTCCAAGAATTAGATAAATGTATGAAAATTGGTGAAGAGGCAGCAGCATTTGTTTCAACATTATTTAAAGATCCAATTAAATTAGAATTTGAAAAGGTTTATTTCCCTTATTTATTGATTAATAAGAAACGTTATGCTGGTTTATATTGGACAAATCCAAATAAATTTGATAAGATGGATACAAAGGGGATTGAAACTGTTAGAAGGGATAATTGTAGATTAGTTCAAAATGTTATTACAAGAGTTCTAGAATTAATTTTAGAAGATCGTGATGTTAATGGAGCAGAAGAATATGTTAAAAAGACAATTGCGGATTTACTTCAAAATAGAGTTGACCTTTCCCAATTAGTTATTTCTAAGCAGTTGAGTAGAAATGATTATGCAAATAAACAACCACATGTTGAATTAGCAGAGAGAATGAGGAAAAGAGATCCAGGGTCTGCACCTAATGTTGGTGATAGAGTTGCTTATGTTATTATTAAAACAGCATCAGGTGATAAAAATTATGAAAAGTCAGAGGATCCATTATTCGTTTTAGAAAATTCCCTACCTATTGATACAAAATATTATTTAGATAATCAATTAAGTGGGCCATTAACAAGAATTTTCGAGCCAATTTTAGGTGAGAAGAGGACTGGGGAATTATTAAATGGTTCACATACTCGTACTGTTAAAGTTTCAGGAGCTAAAACTGGGATGTTAATGAAGTTTGCCAAGAAGGCTAATACATGTAAGAATTGTAAGACCCCAATTAAACAAAATGAGACAATGTGTGCTAATTGTATTGGGAAAAGTGGAGAAATATACGGAGAAGCGCTGGCTAGAATGACGGTAATTGAAGAACAATTTGGAAAACTATGGACTGAATGTCAACGTTGCCAAGGTTCTCTTCATCAAGAAGTTTTATGTTCTAATAAAGATTGTCCAATTTTTTACATGCGGAAGAAGACGCAAAAGGAAGCTTCACAACAGGCGACTGTCTTGGAAAAGTGGGATTCCACTTCTTGGTGATTAACTTTTTAGTTTTGTTTGTATATAAGGTTTTAACTATCTAACATTGTGCTGAGCACATGAGCATTACACCACCATATGACATATCTCAGCATTTTGAGGGCTTAAAGGGCAAAAAGTATGCGACAAGGCTGTGGATTGAAGGAACAACATTGGAAACGTTTGCCAACCCCGCGGGATCTTTCTCCAACTCTTTCCGGCTTCTGTGAGAATATCTCCGAAGCTCCCCTCATTTCGATTTAAAAGCACTCGG
The DNA here is from genome assembly GCA_030564545.1 of Saturnispora mendoncae. Taxonomy (NCBI): domain Eukaryota; kingdom Fungi; phylum Ascomycota; class Pichiomycetes; order Pichiales; family Pichiaceae; genus Saturnispora; species Saturnispora mendoncae. The sequence goes on from JAJLVT010000105.1 coordinate 58,843, forward strand.
ATCGGCTTTAAAGTGAATAAATATATAAATGAGAGAATAATCCCACCCTCTTTGTCACAGTCTAGAAATGGAGATTACTAAACACTTCTTGGCGTTCCAAATATGTTCAATTTACACGGGTACACTGAAACGTACACTTTGGCTGCAAGAGTGAAACATAAGCTCACAAATGAAGCGGTAAGTACCAACGTCGACTTGCGTAAACTCGTTTGCCAGGCAAACTTACTAGACACTTTAATAGAAACACTCAACAGCAAGATGGGTAATGTCTCATTTGACTCTATCTGTTCACATGATATGTTCCACCACACCAGTGATGATTCGGATTTCGATGAATCAGAGTCCATGTCTGATTACACGGATGATTCAGATTTGTCTGAAGATGAGGAGGATTTGGATGACGTAGTAGAACATTTCGGTACTGAACATCAAACACAATTTAGTTATATCTCCAGTAGTATCAATTTGCTGAATATCCATGCTGGGGAATATTCTGAAAACGTTGAAGAAGTGCTTTCTTCAGATTCAGAGACTGGATCTGAATCTGAAGACAACCTCATCGAATACGAAGATTACGATCAGACCCATGGTATTTCTCTTAGTAGAATGGTTTCAAATGCCTGTGGTTTACACCGAGAGGATACCAATGAAACAAAAGATGATGATGATCAAGATCAAGATCAAGAATCTGATGAAGATCTGCTTTCTCTATCCAACTGTTCTTCACTCTCCTCTGTAGAAGATACCACCGTTGTGGATTTACTACATACAAAAGATATTATGAAACTGAAGGAGGAAATCCCTCATCCTCCATTCTTATTATTACAACAATATCCAAATCAATTAGAATGATATTATGACCAATTATGATTTTCACGCTTGCTATTCTTTTATGTATTTACTTATATTACTCGTTAGACAAGGATGGCCTTGTCCCCCTGTATAGTATTCAATATATCTGTATTTCCCTCAAAAATCGTACGATTGTTAATGGCTTTGTTTTTTGCCATGAATTTGCTCAGCAAATAAAAACACTCTTCCCTTCACTCCCAGCACATGCAATTCGTATACCTTCTTCTAAACAAACCATAGTAATCGAATGCAATCCCTTTATCCCAGTTTCAATGCTTTTCAAAACTCCACATTCTTCATTTCTTGAGTAAATTTCAATTATGCCATTGGAATACCCAATGCATAATAAGCCACCACCCCTTTTGTAATCCCCTTGAATCAAATTCAAACAGGAAATACACAGGGCTTTCCCATTTTGATTCAACTCCATTTCACATACTTTCAACCCATTTAATGTCCAAACACTCATCACATTATCTAAACTGACAATATAAATATAATTATCTTCATTTGATATATCAAAATCCCTAATCCCATGAATTTGAATTCTCCTCAATTCATTTACATTTCCATCACTAATAACTTTCCATACAATTAATTCCTTCCTGGATTTACTCAAACTTATAATAACCTGCTCAAAATTCAAATATTTGATCTTAATAATTGGCTTTCTTTCACCTCCTCGAAAACAAAGGAACTCGTTTAATAAAATCATTTTATTCCCACCGAACATAGACTTCATTGAATCAAATGCCCCAAATAGTGTAAGAGCATGCTTCTCATATAAAATGGAATCCTTTTGTGAATTTGTAATATGTTTAAATAAATCTGAATTCAATTCAAACAATTTAATAACCCCATTATCAAACCCAATAACAAGCCTACCATTTGATATAATACAACAACTTGTTATTTTACTATTCAAACTTAAATTCTCAAATTGATATCTATCATTAATTGTAATAGTATTTGCCCCATTAATAATAACCTTCATATTTAACAATTCATTCCTCAATAATAATTTAACATTCCATGGAAGTACTATCCACTGATTCTTAAACTTATCATATAGAATCTCATCAACTTTTGGAAACAATATATCATTAACTGATATTTCACCCCGGAATGTTTCATTGAAAAAGTGAGAAATCCCTTTCCTGAAAACCTTTTTACCTGGATGTGCTCTATGAAATATTTGTAATGGGGTCTGTCCAAAATTATGAATAATTGATGTTATAACTGCCCTTTCATGGTCATCCTTAACATTTTCTAAATTGATATTCCCTGGATAACTATAACTATGAAAAACATTAGTTGACAAAATTGCTTCCTCTCCTTGTTGTTTATACCCAAAAATTAAATCAATCCATTCATGCAAATTCTCACTAACATAATCACTCTCTAATGCTTCTCTCATTAAATTTACAAATTTAACTGGGTCTCCATTGGCCCATTTGGGCAATTTAACATCTTCAACTTTATCCCCATCTTGTGTTTCACCTAAATTCAAGTTATTTGAATTAACTAAAAAATCTGGTAAGTAATAAAATTCAGGGATTAACTCTCTCACATCAGTTGAGGTACTCGATGCTGATTTCCATAATCTAGATATATCATTGAATAATCTATCAGCAAGATCAAATTTCCCACCTTGTAAATTCAAATAGGAATCTGTAAAGGGCATAATACGAATCAAGTATGATGATACAATCATAGCTGATGAATAATGTGTACCATAATGAAATGGACTGGACTCTCCCATCTCGATGGTTGATTCATACCTCTCTTTAAATTTATTTTCCCTTTCATTTGATTGAGCACCCATTGGTTTACTCAAATCCCTGTAAATTGTAGGATCATTCAAATTCAAAACTTCAGATTCATAATCTTTTAAAACAAATGGAAATACAGGGTATTGTGTCAAGTCGTTAAAAGTCCTTCCCGCAATTGTATTAACTAACATCAAATAATAAAAATTCGATATTTCACCATTACACCATCTTTTGGTCACATCAGAAAATACAACATCAGTCATATTGGTTATTAAGTTATCCACTAATTTCAGTCCTTTGAAACGATCATTATCTGAAGGCTTTATTTTCTGATTACATGCCAGATTCAATGCATCCTTCATATTTATGTCTTCATGTTTATTGGAAATTTTGGAATTTAATTTATCAAAAACTTGATCTCTAATCTTTTGTTTAACTAATGTAATTAAAATAGAGCTACCATCAATAAAAAATGCTTCCAATGCAACATCCCTTAATAAAAATTTTCTTTTGGACACAGCGACCAATTTATTAACTGGCCATCTTTTTGTACCATGTAATTTCACTTTATTTGATTTATTATCCCCTTTATTACCATCTGTCACATCCTTTAATAAATTAACAAACTCATCCCTTTGGTCAATTGGTACATCATCAATATCTAAAATTTCATTATCTTTGGAAACAAAATAATTCTCAACAAAATAAACATGGTGGATCCCCAAAATCATAACTGATTCAATTGATTCCAACCCAATGATTTCAACCACATTATATATTTCATCAATTTTATCATTAACAATTAAATTCCTTAAAACTCTCCTATTTTTATCCTCATCAAAATCAAAATCTTTATGATCTTGGGAATTCAATATTAAATCATATTGACCATAATCTTCATCAATATTTTCAAATTCCCCACTTTGGCCTTCAGAACTAGTTAAAAATTCAAAATTTTTATAATTTTGAACTTTTATAAATTTATTTCTCATCCTATATTTACCCTCCGAAATATCAAGTGTGTACCAACTTGGTATATTAAACATCGGTACATTGCTTAACATCGATTTATAACGCTCAATGAAAAATTGAAAATCATCCCTCTTATCCTGTAAGTAAGCATTGAATTTCTTTAACTCAGAATTAAAAACTAATTGATTGAATGGACCAACCTCTTTTGATAATAACATGTTTTCTTCATTATCTACTTTTAGCCTCAATAAATATTCCTTAATGGATTTTTTTGATAACACAAGGGCATACTTATTTCTATTTTTTTCAAATAAATCATTAAAGGCAGCAATTATTTTTTCGTTACATTTAAATCCTTCAATGACTTTTTTATCATCCCAATGTGATGCCTCGTTGAATATTTCAATTAATATTTCCCTTTGGAAACTATCAATATTTAAACCTTTGTAAATAAATGAAGTATCATTTGACTCCATTAAAAATACTCTCATACAATTAATAACAATTGATTGGTATGAATTATCCATTATGTATAGATTTTTTACCAAACAAGTGAATAAAATAATTAAAGAATTATCATCCAAATTTTGTATGAATATTCTTGAAAAAGACATGAATATTTGTGAGCAAGTTTTCAATTCATTAATCAAATCTATTGAACATGCTGAAGTTAATTTAACATAGCATTTTAAAAACTCACAACAGAAATTTTCAGTCAATGCTTTCAATTGGGATTTATATTTAACAATTGGATTCCTCTTTAAACATTTAGAAATAAATAATCCAATTGCTTCCAAATTTATCAAATATTCGTTATATTTAATTTCATACTCGAAAATTGATTTCAAATACCCATTGAATGTTTTACATAAACAAATTTCCCTTTCCTTATGTTCCAATATTTTAGTAAATAAACTTTGAAAATCATTCAAATGGGAAATAATCATGGGGAAAATAATATCGTTAAACTGGAAAGAGTAAGCAATTTGAATATGTTCAACAAATGCAAAATCATATTCATCATCAGAAAATACCTTTTCTATTATTATGCTTTCAATAAATCTTTGAAATTTATCTTTTAGTTCATCATTATTAGCTTCGGTAATTAGCATAAAAATATTCATCAACCCGTGAAACCATTGAATATTACTACAGAATTCATTCTTTAAAGGTGGCATACTATCTTTTGCATTTATTAATGATTCAATATAATCATTCAAAGCTGATTTGGCTATATTATGATTCTCCCCCTTCAGTTGACTTACTGCAGTTTCATTCAAACTATTCAAAACTAACAATAATTCCTTGTTGACTAAAGGATTAACCACAATAGTGTTCAATTGATTACTAACAAAATCAAACATTGTACTGTCAGATGTTGAAACAACATTAAAACATCCTGATAATAATAAATTTTTTATCTGATTATCATTCCAAGAAGATTCCAATGCCTTTGCTAATAAGGAAAAAACACCAAATTTAACAAATCCTGTTATATACCGCGGTGATTGAACATTTAGGAAATTAATAAATAGTTTTAATGTTAATAACGTTATTCTCTGGGAACCTTTGCAACATCCTAAAATCCATTTCCAATTTAAAGTCTTTAATGCTTCGTAATTAAAATTAGATTGATGTTGGTCACAAATGGAAGATACTAAAACTTCTAAGACCATCTCCCCACTTGATCTTTGAATTTGATATTTCAAATCCTTGAATTCACCATTATATGTTTTATTTATTGAAAATGTTATATACCTTTGTAATAACTTAATCACTTTGATACTTGGCTGACATTTTATCATAATGGACAATAAATTTTGAACTTCTGGTAAGATTTGAATTTCAAATAAATTTTGCTTTAGAGCAGTAATAATCATCTTGATTACTTTCATTTCGGCCAATTGTTTAGTGTTGAATGATTGATATTTACTATCTTGTCCAAAGACAGTAAGTTGAAATAACACAAACTTTAAAACCTCCAAACATTCTTGCCCTGGTAAGTACCAGATATCAAAATCAAGTATCAAAGCCTTATATGCAAGTCCGTTAAAGATAATTGATTCCATTGGCTGTATACTGTTATATCCAACATATTCTAAGATCACATCAAGAACATCTATGGAAAGCATTTGTTTCTTGGAGTTTAAAAAAGTTGCTAAAATATCATAGCCACCACTGACAATGAATTGACTCATGGCACGATTGTCATTATCAAGAGTAAAAAATAATAACCTCAATGCGGATATAAGTTGTGACTGATTTGATGAAGCTTCAACTTTTTCTAAAAATCCAATAAACCCAAAGGCAGAATCAATGCAATTCAAAATATTTGATTTGAGGGGGTATAAATATCCATCAGTTGGATAAAATTTATCTGCGATACTCTTTTCATGTTGGTAGCAAAAATACATAATTCCATTTTTATTAGATGCCTTGTTAATGGCACTGAAAACTAAGGTGATTTGCGATTTGTTAATTGGTTGATAAACTATATTTTTCAATCTATTATCATCTTCCATTTCTGGTTGAGTTAGTGCGGCTAGCTGTATAAGCTTCTTGGATGATAATAAAGAAAGGAAATTATAATCTTGGAAATTCCCTGAATAATTTGGACCTAAATAAAATAACAATGGTATCACATTTGAATTTTGATTTGATTTATTTAACATCGAAATATTAATTACTTCAAATAAGACGTTCGACTCTTCTTTGGGTCCACACACATTCAGATTAAAATTAATAAATTTTGGTTTACCAATCTTCTTTAATGAAAAAAAACTAAGAGATTCATGGCCCATGCCAGAAAATATTTGACGTGTTATTTTAGATTGAATATTAACACCATTAATAAAAAGTGTAAATTGGGATTTATTCGATGAGTATTTTTCATAATTAATTGAAAGATGATAGATGACATTTAACTCAAATGTGAAGGATTCAAAACATTCATGTTGATTTCCAACAACCAAGACAAGTTTACCATTATGAATTTGAAATAACACACAATTACTTCCATCGGTATTTTGTATACTAATGAAATCATTGACAACATCATTTGAAAAGTCATTGAAAGTATTTTGTCTAAACCTGAGCCAAGTTGAAATAACAAACCCATCACTTGGGTCATTCAATGCCAAGCTGTTAAACGTAAACCCTCTATCAACATCTAAAATAATGGAGTTTGAAATAGAATTTTCCTGTACGAACAATTGTGAAATTATATCCTCTGATTTCATCACCAATTTTATGTCATTTGGGTCAAATCCATCACTTGCTAAATCGATTATTAAAGATTCTGTAACAGCATACAACTTACTCTCGTTATCCAGTTTGTCTAATTGAGTGAGTAGTAAGTGTATCAATTCAATGCTATTCAACTGAAATCTATTTTTAACACAAGACGTTGATAAGAGACTAATCACCGTGAGCACAAACAAAAGAAACACCAGGGAATCGTATTCTTCTTCACTTTCTTTAAACAAAATCTTTAACAGCTCACAAAATTCAGCTCTATCTTGTAACATTTCTTTGAGTTCAGGAAGACTCTGTAGGTTCGCAAAGAAGGAAATGACATAATCCTGATCATATTGAAAGTGTCGCCAGTTGGCCAAAAACCCAGTCAATTCCACCTCCAAACAACCCTCACTGGTCAAATGTCGTATAAAAAACCCATTGAAAATATCTTTAGAATTCAATTCCATCTGCAAGGACCTGAAAAGTGATTATTTTTAAATTGTTAACGGAGTAAAATAAATTTTACAATTATCAACACTTTTTACATTGTGCGTGGGCGAAAAGTATCAGTTGGAGAAAACGTATTTCAACATTTTTACCACAAAATGGCCAAAGGGAAGTCTATAAATTCCACTACGACGTCATTGGAAGGTTCTTCTCAGATAGAGCATTTTGATAGTCAAAAAGGCATTGAAATACCTCTGGATTCAACAGAAAATGACGCGTCAGAGTCACAAATTTCAAAGCAAGCCCCTAAAATCGTCAATGGACTTGTTGTAAGCGAAGACGATGAAGATGAGGAATTGGCAATGGATGTTGAAGTATTAGAAAAGAGTGAAAAATCACCCTTTGAAGTTCTTGCTGAACGTCGTGTATTGTTGACTAAAATATATAACGATTTCCAAAAGAATATCAAAGAAGGATCCGAAGCTTTTTATGTTTCAAATGAATGGATTCAAAGGTTCCTAACAGAGGACTATGCTGAAAATGATAAGCTTATTCATTCAAAAATTGGTCCGTTAATTACTACAATTGATGAGTCTGCAATTACAGGAAAGGGTGATTCATTCTTCTGTAAAGAAATGTTTGATTTAATGTACAATTGGTATGGTTTAACGGATGGTAATATTGTTGTCAAGCGTAATTATTCAAAATATAAAAATACTTTTACTATTGATCTTTACCCATTGAAAATATCACCACATGTTATTGGATTAAATGCGGCTTCTGCTTCAAGGATTTCACGTCAAAGAATTACATCTTTTGAAATATCATCATTCAAAACTGTATCTCAATTGCGCAATGCCCTCTGTGAATTATTCCAAATAGATCATAACGATAGAGATAATAGGTTATGGGTTTTTGAGTATGTCAATGAAATCGCCCCACCAGTCATCTTCTCTGTTTCAAATATTAAGAATATAACATTGAGGAAGCTAATCAATTTGAAAAAGGGGAACACTAAAAGAATAAAGGAAAAGAACTTAATTTCAGGTAATTATTTACTGGAAGTTAAACAAAATGATGGTACATATTTAATGGATACAAACGATCAAATCGCAATAGGGACAGGAACACTTGGACTAAATAATTTAGGAAATACATGTTATATGAATTCAGCTTTGCAGTGCCTCACTCATGTTCCAGAGTTAACGGACTACTTTTTATATCATTACTACAAAAAAGAAATAAATAAGGATAATCCATTGGGTTGTGGTGGAAAAGTTGCGAATGCATTTGGTGAATTAATTGCAAACTTATTTGATAGAAGATATAGTACAGGACATAGTTCATTTTCACCAAGGGATTTTAAATATACAATTGGTCATTTTAATTCGATATTCTCAGATTATGGTCAACAAGATTCTCAAGAATTTGTTGCTTTTTTACTTGATGCAATTCATGAAGATCTTAATCGTGTTTTGAAAAAGCCGTATGTTGAGAAACCGGAATTGCCACATAATAAACATAGTGATAAAGAAGAAATCAAGGCATTAGCTAAGAAATGTTTTGATGCTCATAAATTAAGAAATGACTCTGTGATATCTGATTTATTTATGGCTATGTACAAATCAACATTAATTTGTCCTGACTGTGAATATATTAGTATTACATTTGATCCGTATAATCAATTGACTTTACCATTACCAATAGTTAAAATGTGGAATCATAAAATTAAGATTTTACCTGAGGAGGGTAGGCCAGTTTCGCTAGAAGTTCAATTACCTCAGACATCTACTTATATGGATTTAAAAAGGTACATTTCTAAACAGACCGGTATCAAAGAGGCGAACTTATTTGGAATTGAGATTCATCAACATTTCACATATAAGAATTATGAAGATCCAAATTCTGATTCCAGGTATTTACCTTTATCATCTATGATTCATAAACAGGATAATGTTTGGTTTTATGAAGTGGTTCATGACATTGAACAGGATATAATATTACCTGTTTATAATTCCGTTAGAAGTGATGGTAATTATAGGGTGAATAATTTATTTTCAATTCCATTCTTTATTGCTCTATCCTCATTTGAATGTACAGATTTTGGTTCAGTTTTAAAAAAACTCCTCAAGAAAATTAGCCAGTTATGCACAGCCCCAGTGATTGCAGAATTAGCTTCTGTTAAAAAAGGCCAATATGCCAAAAAAGATTTCCCATTAATTGATGATTTTATGAGATTGAATAATGTACCAATGGTTTCAGAAGATGATGATTTAACAGAAATAATATCAATCGCATCACCAACGTTAAGATTTGATAATTTATTTGATATTAAAATGATTGATGAATCATCCACTCCTTCATATGGATATCATAAGCTTCATAGAAATAATAATTCTGAAGAATCAAAAATATGGACTCCCATTACTCATAATGGAGTTATTAAGAAGAATAACCCTTCTTTAATTTCTCATTTGAACTTATCATCAAAGGCATTCTTTTTTTACACTGACGAAAATGCACAAATCATGATTGATACAGAGATTGAAATGAAAAGGGCTGCAATTGAGGCCGAACAAAACGAGCAAAAGGAGCAAGCTGAAAATGCAACGAATGAAGAAGATTGGGATGTTATTGACGAAAATGAAGAAAAGGAAAATTCAAATGATGATAATGCAACCCCTAGTAATGGAAACGGGATTGTTGATGAAACTAAAGAGCAGTCAAGAGAATCTTTGGTTAGTGGTGATAGTGAATATTTTGATGTCATTAAAGGATCGGATGATAACTCTTGTGAAGGAGTTGAAAATGGACCATTTCTTAAATCTGATGGAATGGATATTGATGAAGATATTGTGATTGAACCATTAACTGGGGAAGCAGATAATCTGGATTTAGAATTATCTAATGAAGACAGTGATAAAAACATAGCCGAACCAATGGATATTATGGATAGATTCCAATTTTCCTTATCAAAGAAGAGTGGATTAATTCTTGAATGGAATTCTGATTCCTTTAATGATTGCTTTTGCGATATGGCAGATGATGAGTTTTTTTCAGGTAAGGATACTTCTAATGATTTTATCCCAATCACTACTGAAGAAATAGAAAATGAGAGGAAAAATGCATTAGAGAAGTCCAAGAGGGCAATTACACTATATGATTGTTTAAATATGTTTTCAAATAGTGAAGTTCTAGGACATAATGATTTATGGCGTTGCCCAAACTGTAAAGAGGAGAAACAAGCAACAAAACAAATTGAGTTATGGTCGACTCCTGATATTTTAATTATTCACTTGAAGAGATTTGAAAGTTCAAGAAGTTTCAGCGGGAAAATTGATGCAACTATTGAATTCCCAATTGATAATTTAGATTTGAAAGGGCATATAGCAGTTGAGAATGATGAATTTAATACTGATCTGGTTTATGATCTATTTGCCGTTGATAATCATTATGGTGGCATTGGTGGTGGGCATTACACTGCATATGTTAAAAATTTTGTTGACAGTAATTGGTATTATTTCAATGACTCTAGCGTCAGACCAGTGTCTGATCCTAATGAATCTATAACAGGAAATGCATACTTATTATTTTACAAGAAACGTGGAGTTGAACCATTAGGTGGAGAAAGAATGAGAGAGATGTATAACGAAATTGAAAGAGAAAGAGGGGCAGATGTTGATAACAACAACAACAACAACAATAATAATAATAATAATAATAACAGATCCATGAATGCCACACAAGAAGACGAATTATCAATGTTAACTGATTCAAGTGAAAGTTCAGTTGATCTGAAACAAGATGATAATGATAATGACAAAAATGATTGCAAATTGCCTGCCCCAAGTGAATTACCAGAAATGCCAAGCATGGAAAATGTTACATTAAAATCCAGCGATACAGTTAGTATTTGTGAAAGTGATGATGGATGGAAAAGGAGAAAAGTTGAAATATTTTCACCTGCACTGCGAAATGGTAGTTCCAGGGATATCGACTCGGACATAGATGAGATTTGAATATGCTAGTTAGTATTAGATAGATCTAAAAGTAATAAAGTTTTTCTGGAATATATTGCTAAGCAGATGTTTTAGCCATCTAAAACAGAGTCCAAATCACACAAAAAAAAATGGGAAATAATAACATTAAAAGGCCACTTTGAAATACATAGCTATTAAAATATATGAGGAAACTAACCTTATGTTTATTACAATATTTTATTATTGTCTTTCTCAATAAATTTAATAAACCCAAAATATGCAACATTTTAATACTGGGAAGTTTTTTCTGTTACTAATGGACTTTAATATTTAAAATATTAACAAAATAATGCCTTTTTAGATGTTAAATTTACTGGTTGTTTGTGAATTTAAAGAATTCACTATTTTCACTATTAAATATTAAATAATTTTTATAAGAAAAATCAAAAAAAATTAATATGAAAAGTTTATTCTATAGAATATTAATAGATGGCCGAAGCTGAAGAGAAAGTGACAATTCAAGCACATAATTTTGCACCATCTGATTTGGCCATGGTTGCGCCTGATATTGCTATGCAGAAATACTTAGAGGCGGGGTACAGGCCGTCATTAAGAAAGTTTTTTGAATTCAAACCAATATCAGTTAGCAAGGGTGGTGTTTCCCGTTACGATGGTGAGGGAGCACCCAACAAAAACAGTTCAGTGATTGGCTCATCTATTGTGAAATCACATGGAACTACAGTGATTACATACATTTCAGCATCACTAATAGAAGATTCGTTTGAATCCATTAATGATTACAGGACAAGATTGGAATCAGATTTAATCACATCAGAATCAGATCCTGACAATGTGGAGCATAGTATTCAATACAAGAATGGATGTATTTACCCAGTTGTTGAAATAGCCAAAGGGTTGTCAGGTTTCCCAACGCCAGAAGAAATTGAATTGGGAGAACAATTATACAGATCAATATTTATATCAGGGTGCATTCCAAGACCGTCCTTGAATGTTCAAATAGGTTTAAAGACAATTAACGAAGAGGGGGATATTGAAATTATTCATAAAGGTGATGATCCAGTGAGTGATGAATTGTTATCAAATTTAACAGACAAATCATTCAGTTATGTTTTACAAGCCAGAATTCAAGTCTTTGGTAATACAGGTACGGTTTATGACATGTGTCACGCTGGTTTAATCAAGGCATTGAAGGACACAAAACTACCAGATGTTTACCTTTCAGAGAGGGAAACTATTTTAAGAACCCGTCGTGGGAAATCCACAGTTTCTGATCAGGCTATTGAGGGATATGATTTAGTATGTGATCCAAAGCTGTACCATCACTTGGAAATTGATGAAACTAAAATCAGTTGGACATCAACATTTGGTATTCTGGACATTGACACCCAAACATACAAAGAAGAAAGTAATGATGGAGATGTGGAGATGGACTCCCATCCAGCCAAATCGTCGGCCCTTCTTGCTGATTTAGAGGGTGATATTGAGACCAGCATCGACAAGAGAATCAGCGTCACAGTAAATGCAAATGGTAAAATTGTTGGATTACAAATCCAAAAAGCCGGGGGTGGATCTTCCAATAGAGTTAGTCGTGATGCTATTGACCATGCGATCACATTGGCAACACAAAGAGCACAGGATTTACTGTCCGATTTATGAATTTAGATAGTGCTGAGCAGATTTCCCGCGATTTGTTTTGGTTTCCCTTTAAATTGTTTATAATGCTATTTTAAACCTCCTTTTTAGCAACAAACCAGTAGAAAGTAATGGCTAGGTCCACCTGTGACGGGGACGCTTACATCCACAACTTAGCTGTGTTTATCAGAACACACGAACGGCAGCTTGCCAATGCACTAGTGGCTTACAAGAAGCTATCGCGTAAACAGAGACATCCGCAACAGGAAAAAGATCCTTCAGCAACAACTACAACAGCGGTATCGCAACTGTCCGACAATATCCAGGAGATCAGTTATGATGACTCGTTGACCCCTGAAATGGCCAAGCCAGTGAGATTGTCACTTTCATTGCATCATCTATACTTTATTTTAGAGAGATTCCAGGAACTGGGTATAAACATTGGTCCTATGGATATTCGATTGGACACCATGGACTCTGAGAATAGCAACAATTATGTGTCATTTTTAAGTGAGTTCAGTCATAGTAAGAAGATTCAATCAGATTCCCAATCAATTCATTCGATGTCGTCAGTTAAATCAGTCATGTCAAGTGTATCAGCATTATGGAATACATTAGGTTTAGCCTCGACTAAATCAGAGAATATAACAACGGATTTGAAATATCTTAACAGTGCATTCACTAAATTACCATGTTTAAGATTAGCAAATGAACCAAATGCAAAATTAATTGAAGGACATGAAGAATACCCATTTGAAACAGCAACTCCAGTTAAAATATTTAAGAGTATTGTTATATTAGAGATATGTGATTTAGACCCAAAGGAAATATATGGTTGGGATTTTCTATCAGAGAAATTGAGACATTTAACAATTAAAAGTAGTACCTTAATTGATCCAGTTGAAGTTTTGGTTGAGTTAGTCAAATCAGATTTAAATATTAGAGGTGCTTCAACTGTTATAATCAATGATGATGACAATTTAAACAGTAATAATAATAATAATAATAATAATAATAATAATGACAATAGTGATACCAATAACAACATTGCATCTAATACGAATAGTAACCATAATAAATCTGAATCATCATCACCTGGAGAGACATATGCATCTCTTGAATTACCACCGTCATCATCAACGACGATAACATCAGGGACTTCAAATGGAAAGAAATCACCATCATTAACTTCACAACCAGCTTACCCACATTATCATCATCATAACTATCAAGTTGGATATCATCATAATTATCAACCAGGTACACATTACCAAACAGGAATTCATCATAATTATCAATCGGGGTATCACCATAAATCACATAACAATCATTCATTAGGATATGATTCAACAGGTTCACAGTCATTAATTTCATCATCTCCATCAACATATCATAGCAGGTCATCACCATTTAATAATTCAGGGATAGATGAAATTCCAATATTAACATCAACAAGAAGATCACATTATTATTATAAACCAAAGGGTAGGAGATCAAGAGGCTCAAATAATATTAATTCCGATTGGAATGATGAGGAATATGAATCTCATCATCATATTAATAGTAATAATAATAATTTGGATTCTTTATCAGGCTCACGTAATTTAAATACAATGGTGGGATCACCACCAGTTTCTTCATATGACACATTGACAAATATTAGTGCTGGAGGTGGTGTGATGGGACCGCCTATTGGCAATACCGTTATTCCTATTGATTCACTGTCATCGTCATTACCATCTGTTTCGGCTGCTGCTACTGCTGCATATAAACCACAAGAGCTAATTGAATCGTGGAAACCATTAAAAAAACTATCATTTGTTGATACCAAAATAGAAAGGATTTCAAATAATGCATTTGACCAATTAGGAGGGCTATTATCATTGGATTTATCAAATAATAACATGATTCAAATTCCAGAAATTCCATTATCGAAATTAGTTAATTTAAGAAATTTGAACTTATCATATAATAAATTATTTTCAACTAGGACATTCCCAAAAGGATTAAATAAATTAACAAGTGTAAATTTAAGAGGGAATAAAATAAATGATTTAAATTCGTTAGAGAATTTAATTTCATTGGAGAATATTGATTTAAGAAATAATATGATATCTAATATAAAAGATTTGAAACCATTGTTTATTATAAATAAGAAAAGTAGCAAAGTTCTAATTAAGAATTTGTTATTAATTGGGAATCCAATTTCTAATTACAGGGGGAATAGAATTGAAATATTTAATTTATTCAATGGGGTTGATATAAACAATTTATTAAAAATTGATGGATCAAGACCTGGGATGATTGAAGCTAGAATGTTATTAGATGAAAAAACAGCAAAGATGAAATTTAAGAATTTTATTGATGAATCAATAATCAGTAAGATGACAGCAAGTGTTTCAAATATGAATTTGAATAGTTTTGTTAAAATGACAACAACTACAACAAGTAATGGAAATACAAGACAATCATTTACTTTACCTATTTCTAGTACCATGGTTGATATGAAATCTTCTACAAGAGTGGAAGAGGCCAATAGAAATAATACAAACACCACTAGCACCACTTTCAATAAGAACAATAATCAAATTGAAGATTCATTAAGGGGGAGTACACCAATCAAACCACATTTTAGCTTCAATTCAGGTTCTATTACACCAGATAGTAAAGAAACAAGTTTGAATAATAGTACACCGACATCAACATCAACAATTACAACAAGGGGTGTTACAGTTTCAGGTAATGGGATTTTACCACCACAATTTACCAATCATGGATTGAGCAGTAATGATGATTTACGTACATTGGCATCTACTAATAATGTTAATGTGAATAGTACAACTAATTCCAATGTTCTTTCAAGACGTACATCACAGGAAACGACGCATACGGTTGGAGGGAATACTAATGGGACAAATGGGAATTTTATTAGGGGGATTTCATTAGGGACCCCTGCATTACCTATTATAACACAGGCTATTACTACAACCATTGTTGGAGCTAATAATGGTGGTGAAGTTGCAGAAACCACTTCACTCTCAAAGAGAAGGTCATCGTTACCATCAACAAAAAGTTCACGTAGTATTCATGGTATGCTTGAAAAGCCAAGTGGTAGTGAAGGGGATGATAATTCAGGGGGTAATTTTTCTTCAGGTCTTAAGATTAGTGTTACATAGACATTTATAGGACAAGGACGAGTAATTAATTAATTAATTAAGTAGATATAGTAAAAGCAGTGTGGTATAAAAAGTTCAAATAGGGTTGTTCAAGACGCTGTTTGGGGGGATTGCATTTGTAGAGACGTTAGTATCAATTGATCTCCGTCTTCTCCAATCCCTAGAGGAAGAGGCGATTGTTATAACGGAAGCTGAGTCGTTTCGTGTAGGCCCAGCAAGAGATGAATGGATGGAAGCCACACCGGGGTTGAACAACACAGGGATATTGGATGGGACTGGGGCGGCAACTATTGGAGGTATATTGGTGGACCCAACGCTGGTAATAGCAGTGGATTTTGAACTAAGTGGGTAACGAGAGTGGCGATCGAAGTCGTCGTCGTCAAAGTCGGGATCGTCATAGTCTTCGCCAGTGCTTGCTGTGGCCACGTCAATGTCGACATAGTCTTCGCTGTCTGAGATCATAGCACGGGTGCTAGCGTTGTCTTCAGGGGCCCAGTTATAGATTGAGTGGCCCAGTTGGAGTGGTTCTTGCGCTGGGGGGATGCCCAGAGCATGCTCTTCACGGCGGTTGGCTACAAGACGGCGCACCCACGAAAAGCGTCTTGCCGGGGTTGTGTTTGCATTCATGTTATTGGGAAGAGATTGAATATAACAGATAATTGAAAAAGTGGCAAGTTGTAAATCACAATCTCCTTTCAACAAGAAACATATTAAAATGTCCCTACGAGTTGCTGTGCTTGTTTTTGGTGCCGTTGTGTTCCCTCCTCTCCCTGTGTTTCTCTTATGTGGAATTTCCCCGCAGCTTCTAGTGGCTCTGCTTCTTTCGCTGGCCGGCCATCTCCCCGGTGTGGCTTATGCCTTGTATGTGATTTACCAGGACACTCATGAACGCAGACCGCTTCCTGACATAGAGTCGTTTACCGTTTCCACCACCTCTCCACCAACAGCGGTTGTCGTTAAGCCAATTGAAGAGCCACTACTGTCCAACAGACACAAAGATGATCCTCATCAATCGAAAACCACCCATTCCACTCCGGAACAAGGCCCATCTGATCCAACAGACTTTCACAATGTGTCTCAGCCACCTCCAGCTTACGATTTAATTGTTGGCGACAACAAAATCCAAATTTGAATTTGACATTTTCCTTATCAGTTGCAAAAATGGCTTTTTCCTCATCAAAATAAAAATTTTCATCTTCTTTCTCTTCTTCTTCTCTTCTTTCTTTCTTTCTTTATTTATTTATAACGAAACACAGGATGAAAATTAAGACTATTTCCAGATCATCTGATACTTACGTTCCCGTTAGAAACACCCAAGAACTTGCTTTGCCACGTAATTTGAATCCAGAATTACATCCTTTTGAACGATCCAGGGAATACACCAGGGCATTGACAGCTACTAAATTAGAAAGGGTGTTCGCTCAACCGTTTGTTGGACAATTGGGTGACGGGCATCGTGATGGTGTCTATGCACTTGCAAAGAATTTCAGATCAGTTTCAAAAATGGCTTCTGGGTCTGGGGATGGGATCATTAAATATTGGGATGTCACTTCAAGAAATGAAACATATTCATTCAAGGCACATTATGGGATGGTTACTGGACTTTCAGTCACTCCTGATAACAAAATGCTTTCTTGTGGTGATGATAAATCTATTAAATTATGGGATGTTAGCCATCAAGGTGACTATGCACAAGATTATGATCTTAAACAAAATTCAGATGATGTTTCAAAGAGGGGGTTAGTAAAGACTTTTGTTACTGATTTTGCCCTTTCTTCAATGGATCATCACTATGATAATGAAATGTTTGTTACTGGTGGAGCTAAAATTAATTTATGGGATACCAATAGGAACAGACCAATTTCAGATCTTTCTTGGGGTGCAGATAATATCACCACTGTTCAATTTAATAAAACAGAAACTTCAGTTTTAGCTTCTGCTGGATCAGATAATTCCCTTATTTTATATGATATCAGAACTAATTCACCTACACAGAAAATTAAAACCAGTATGAGGAATAATTCAATTTCATGGAACCCAATGGAGGCATTTGTATTTGCCACTGCAAATGAAGATCAAAATGCTTATTTATGGGATATGAGGAAAATGGATACTGCTGTTAATGTTTATAAAGATCACGTTTCAGCAGTCATGGATGTTGACTTTGCTCCAACCGGTAAAGAAATCGTTACTGGTTCATATGATAGGACAATTAGAATTTTCAAGACAAATCATGGTCATTCCAGAGATGTTTATCATACAAAGAGAATGCAAAGAATGTTCCTTACGAAATTCTCAATGGATTCTAAATATATCTTCTCTGGTTCAGATGATGGTAATGTTCGTATCTGGAGGGCTAAATCAAATGAAAGATCAGCGCCTAAATCAAGTAGGATGCGTGCTAAGGAAGAATATGATACTAAACTTAAACAGAGATATGCTGATATGCCTGAAATTCGTCGTATTGCCCGTCATAGACATTTACCACAAGCTATTAAGAGTGATAGGGATACTAAACGTATTGAAATTCAATCACTTCGTAGAAAAGATGAAAATAGGCGGAAACACAATAAGGAGGGTGCTATTGAAAGAGTTTCAGAAAGAGCTAAACCTGTTGTTGGGAAAGTACATAAGATGTAGTTTCAATAGAATTTATATAGAATTTAAACTTTTCATCATGAGCATTTTTTTTTCTTTTAGGCTTATTAACAATATTCTTTTTCCACACATAATGGGGATCAAAATAGCCATTGATGTACGTCATATTATAATTCCATTTCCCCTCAATTGAGTCTCTAAAGATTATATATACTAACATTATTATTTAGCGTGGTGGAACTTTCACCGATTGTATTGCCAACTCTGGGTCAGGTTTACCAGCCGATGATCACATTATCAAATTGTTATCAGTGGATCCAAACAACTATTCAGATTCTAATCTAGAAGCTATTAGACGCGCTCTTATTTATTTCACTGGGAACAATTACCCAAGGGGTGAACCATTAGATACTAGTTTAATTGAATCTTTAAGATTGGGTACAACTGTTGCCACAAATGCATTATTAGAAAGAAAAGGTGCTAATTGTGCTCTTGTCACAACTAAAGGCTTTCGTGATGTATTATCAATTGGTAATCAATCAAGACCTAACATATTTGATCTTTCAATTACAAGACCTGATAAATTATATAAAAGTATAATTGAAATTGATGAAAGAGTAACTTTAGAAGATTATGTTGAAGATCCTTTAAATAAATCAACAGAACCTGATTCTAAAAAGGGGTTATTTACAGGTGTATCTGGAGAAATTGTACGTGTTTTGAAAAAAGTTAATGAACAAGAAGTTAGAGAAATGTTTCAATTGTTATTCCAAACTGGAATTCAATCAATTGCAATAGCCCTAATTCATTCTTACACTTTTCCTGAACATGAACAATTAGTAGGTACAATTGCTAAGGAGGTGGGATTTAAACACATTTACCTCTCCTCTGAATCAAGTCCAATGATTAAATATGTCAATAGAGCTAATTCCTGTGTTGCAAATGCATATTTGACGCCAGAGATTAAAAATTATTTGGATAGTTTCCAATTGGGTCTTAAACATGGGTTATCATCTTCTGTTAATCCAAATGGGGTTAAATGTCAATTTATGCAGAGTGATGGTGGATTAGTTGATGCATCATCATTTTCTGGTTTAAGAGCAATCTTATCAGGACCTGCTGGTGGGGTTGTTGGATATTCAAGGACATGCTTTAACCCAAAGAATCCAATCCCATTAATTGGTTTTGATATGGGTGGTACCTCAACTGATGTTTCAAGATTCAGTGATGGGAAATTTGACCATGTTTTTGAAACAACGACTGCTGGCATAACTATACAATCCCCACAATTGGATATTAATACTGTTGCTGCAGGTGGTGGGTCTATATTACAATTCAAAAATGGACTTTTTCAAGTAGGCCCTGATAGTGCTTCAAGTCATCCAGGTCCAGCTTGTTATAGAAAGGGTGGGCCATTGACTGTGACAGATGCTAATTTACTTTTAGGTAGATTAATAATTGATTTTTTCCCTAAAATCTTTGGACCTATGGAAAATGAACCTTTGGATGAAATGGCAACATATTCAAAGTTTAAATCAATGGCACAAATTATCAATCAAGCACATGAACATTTAGATGATAAATCAATTGAAGAAATAGCTTATGGGTTTTTAGAAGTTGCTTGTGAGAATATGGCAAGACCAATTCGTCAATTAACAGAAGCTAAAGGTCATGTTACTTCAAATCATAGATTAGTTTCATTTGGTGGAGCCGGTGGTCAATGTGCCATTCATGTAGCTGAATTATTAGGTATAGAAACAATTTTAATTCATAAATATTCATCTGTTCTTTCAGCTTATGGTATGGCATTAGCAGATGTTGTCCAGGAATTACAAGAACCATGTGTTGTTGAGTTTAATGAATCTAATCTGAATTTATTAAATGATAGATTAGAGAATTTGAAATCAAAAGCTTTGAATGCTTTAATTGATCAAGGATTTAACAGTAAGGATGTAACGTATGAAGAGTTCATTAATATGAGATTCCATGGGACTGAATCTGGA
Source organism: Saturnispora mendoncae (assembly GCA_030564545.1). Lineage (NCBI taxonomy): Eukaryota > Fungi > Ascomycota > Pichiomycetes > Pichiales > Pichiaceae > Saturnispora > Saturnispora mendoncae. Next base: position 79,533 of record JAJLVT010000105.1, read on the forward strand.
ATTATGGTTCCTAAAAATTCACAATATTCTTTTGTTGAAACTTTTGAACAAATGCATAAACGTGAATTTGGTTTCCTATTTGAAAACAGGTCAATTATCGTTGATGATGTCAGAGTTAGAGCTTCTGCTAAAGCAATTCAAAATGAACAAAAATCAATTGAAGATCAATTATCTGATTTAGATGGAGCATTCCATCCACCAAAATCAAATGTCCCAAAGATTATCAAAGATGTGTTTTGGAAAGTTGATGGGAAATTACAAAAATTGCCCACAAATGTTTACAGATTAGATGATTTGAATATTGGTACTATTGTCTCAGGTCCTGTTATTATTGCAGATGGGACTCAAACTAATGTAATTCCACCAAATTATGAATCCACTATTTTAGAAACTCATTTATTTATTACAAGGATCCATTCCAAAACCCCGGTTGCAACCACAGATTCTCAACTTGATAACTCAATAATCATTGAACCAGTTTTACTATCAATTTTTGGACATAGATTTATGGATATTGCCGAACAAATGGGTACATCTTTACAAAAGACATCAGTTAGTGTTAATGTTAAGGAAAGATTGGATTTTTCCTGTGCATTATTTGACTCAGATGGGAATTTAGTTGCAAATGCACCTCATTTACCTGTTCATCTTGGTTCAATGTCTGCATGTGTTGCAATTCAAGCAAAATTATGGAAGGGTAAATTAAACCCTGGTGATTCATTAGTCACGAATCATCCTTCTGCGGGTGGGACTCATTTACCTGATATTACAGTTATTACCCCTGCATTCCAAGGAGATGAAATTATTTTTTATGTTGCATCAAGAGCACATCATGCTGATATTGGTGGACTGTTACCTGGATCGATGCCCCCTCATTCCACCTCACTATTTGCAGAAGGAGCTGCAATTTTTTCTGAATTCTTAGTTAAAAAGGGAGTATTCCAAGAAGAACTTATGATTGAGAAATTATTGAATGAACCTTCAAAATATCCTGGTTGTTCAGGTACAAGAAGATTATCTGACAATTTATCTGATTTAAAAGCCCAGATTGCTGCAAATCAAAAAGGCATTCAATTAATTGCCCAATTAGTTGATGAATTTGGTTTAAATACAATAAATGCTTATATGAAGGCAATTCAAGATAATGCGGCAAATACAGTTAGTAAGATGATTAATCAATTACTGGATGATTATTCAGATAAGGATTTACATTGTACTGATTTCATGGATGATGGATCTCAAATAAATTTACATGTTTACAGGAATGAAGATACTAACAAAGTTATTTTTGATTTTGAAGGTACCTCACCTCAAACTTTTAATAACTTAAATGCGCCTACTGCAATCACTTATTCTGCAATCATTTATTGTTTACGTTGTATGGTGGATGAAGAAATACCATTAAATCAAGGATGTTTACGTCCGATTGAAGTTAAATTACCACCATCAAGTTTACTCTCCCCAGATGACGGATTGGCCGTTGTTGGTGGTAACGTTTGTACTTCTCAGAGAATTACAGATACAATTTTGAAAACGTTTAATGTTATGGCAGATTCACAAGGTTGTTGCAACAATTTCACATTTGGTAGTGGTGGTAATGATGATGATGGAAATTATGTCGCAGGGTTCGGATATTATGAAACAATTGCAGGTGGTCATGGAGCATCTGGTACATGGAATGGAGCATCTGGTGTTCATACAAACATGACAAATACTAGAATTACTGATGTTGAAGTTTTTGAAAAGAGATACCCAGTTATTGTTAGGGAATTCTCTTTTAGAAGGGACTCTGGCGGTAAAGGAAAATTCAAAGGTGGTGATGGTGTTATCAGGGATGTTGAATTTAGGGAAGATGTTACAGCTTCAATTCTTTCTGAAAGGAGGGTTATTGCTCCCCATGGTATGCATGGTGGTGAAGATGGTCAAAGGGGTATTAACCTTTGGATAAAAAAATTAGAAAATGGAGAAGATCGTATTATTAGTATTGGTGGTAAGGCAAGTGTGAGTATTAAATCAGGTGAGAGAATCATAATTCAAACCCCTGGTGGTGGTGGATGGGGCCATATTGATGAATCAAATGAAACCATTAAACCTTCAACTAATGTTAAAATACTATCAAGCAAGGGTGGATCCCTTGTTAATAGGAAGCGTCAACAATTAGAGAATTAATTTAATTTATATTATACACATTTCATATTTATATACAAGAAACAGTCATTTATTTAAAAAGTTGAAGAACACTATCGAATTTAACATGCATTTCATCCCATTCACCTTCATCGGTACTTAAAACGGTTAATGCACCACCAGCACCACACCTAAAAACTCTTTGACCATTTTCATTTAATAAATCATCCTTATAACTAAAAATAGATCTAATAATAACACTCCAATCAGCAACATCGTTAACGGAATAGTAACCACAAACACCAGAATATAATCCTCTTCTCGCATTATATTCTAAATCATGAAGAATTTCAACAGATCTCTTTTTTGGTGCACCTGTCATTGAACCCGGAGGTAAGCAGTGAGATAAAACATCAATACCCTTAAATTTTGATTCTTGTTTAAAAGTACCCTTTATAACAGAAACCAATTGAAATAAAGTATGATACTCTTCAACTGTCATTAATTTTTCAACTGTGACATTTTCAAGAAGAGTGAATAAATCATGTCTGATAAGATCAACGATCATTAAATTTTCCCCCATTTCCTTTGGAATTTTTAATCTCTTGGTTGCTTCTTCCATATCAATACCTGGAGCCTTTCTTAATGTACCTTTAATTGGTCTCATTTCACATGATTCTTTATTCCAAGAAATGAATCTCTCAGGGGAAGTTGATAATAAATTAGATGACCCAAAATCTAAGAATGCAGAGTAAGGCGATGGATTCTTCCTAACCAATGTTTTATAAATATCCCATGATGATGCATTATTCTCCGGTGGGAAATGTAATGTTGTTGGACATGTTAAACATAATTCATAAGAATCACCAGATCTTAAATATTCTTGTGATTTATGGAATGCCTTAAAGTATTTCTCCTTATTTGGAGTCTTTATACTAACATTTGATGTTTCAATTGGAGAGAATGCACAAGGTTCATTGATGGAAGCTAATTTGGAATGAATATCATTAATGAATTGTGAATCATTTGGTTTGATTGATACAATAAAAAGCTCATGTTTTTGATTAATCGCAATAAACCTTTCAACAAAGCACAATTTGGTGTCATCAATATTTGATTTTGTTAATTTATCTAGTTTTTCTAATTGAATGAATTGACCTTCTTCATATGATATATAACCAATCAACCCACCTACAAATGGACATGTTGCCAATGATAAATCGGTAATGTTTGGGACATGATGTCGTTTAGACATGTACCTTGCAATGTATTCAAAAATATTATCTGTTTGGTCGATTTTAACTTCATCACTTTTCCATTTCGATAAAAGAACATTTTTGTTTGATTCAGTTGAATGAGTGATAACTTCAGATTCTAAATTAATTGGTAAACCAATAATGGACCATTCACCAGGAGTAAACGCTGAATTTAAAAGTAAAGTATCCAAATGATTATTATGGAGGGAATCACAGATATCTAAAATGGAGATATTTGAAGAAGCGTTCAACTTCTTAAACTGGTAATCAAATTCAAAAGTACTCTCATATTGATCAATAAATGGGATGTTTTTAATAACATGTCTATCTTTCAGAAGCAAATTCGCATTATCTTCTTGATTAATTTCGCATAAGTTCCAAAAATTGGTGATCAATTGTTCACCCCAAGTTGAACAGATCGATTCAGGATGATATTGAACACCAAAATGAGGATTTGTTTTGTGTCTTGCAGCCATCAAAATTTTCTTGCCGTTTGTTTCATCAGTATGAAAAGCAAGCGGTTTTATACTTGTAGATTCAGGGTCCTTTGACGAGGATGTGTCAATGTAAATTGAATGATACCTAACAGAATCAAAATGACTTGGAAACCCTTTAAACAAATCCGAATCGTCAGTAATATCAATTTGGTGGATTTGTCCATGAATTGGTTCTGCTAAATACCCCATTGAACCCCCATTGTTAAGACACAATGTTTGAAACCCTAAGCAAATCCCGAGAATTGGTTTCCCGGAAAATGTTTTGTAGATATAAGGAATGATCCCAATATCTGCGCTGTTGTTGGGAGACCCTGGTCCTGGACCTATGATAATTGCATCGACACTGTTTATTAAATGGTCCAGATCATGTGAATCCTTAGGCAAAGTGTACGAATCGTTGTGGATTGTGATGACTTTTGCGCCGGTTGAAGTTTCCACAAGATGTTTCAAATTGCAAGTAAATGAATCGTATGAATCAACAAGCAACAGGGACATTTAGTAAGTGTTTTAAAGATAAAGAAGTAAAAAAAGAAGAACATTTAAATATAACCGTTATTTTTGCTGAAGGATTTTTCGCTTAACAAGAAAGATAAAATAAAATGAGTTGGAATTGAATATAAATGCAATATTTTATAAGAGAAAGTTTTATCATAAAAACATAGAAAGCCCTGTCTTTAATTTGGGTTTTTTCCCATTGAATTTGAATTTCTTACCCACATTTTTTATTGCAACGTCCATTTTGCTGAGTGGTTTTAAGGATGTAACAGATTCCAATGCACCCAATTGATTTAACCTGTTTTCACAGTTATCTGGTGCCTGTAAAATTGTTTGGTTTGTATTAGTAACTATTTCGAATCTTACAAGTTGCTTTGGAAGGTTCCCTATTTTGATGATACAAATCTCCGTGTTGACAGTACCATTAATGAACTGGTTGTTAATAAATCTAAATGACTTGATATTGGGGAAAGCATAATTTGTAAAATCAATAGATGGTTGATTACTTCTTAGTGTGATGTGATTGATGATTTGACATCCTTCAGTGATTTTTTTCAATTGTTCAACAACAGTATTATTTGTGGAACGGGTTTCAAAATCTAAGACTTGTAATAATGGTGGTAATTGGTTTAAAAACAAATTTGTTTGAATATTCAATTTGGCTGTTTTGACCGATTTTGGTATAACATTCAGATTGAATTTTTTTGAAATACCTGCTAATTTGATTTCCTTTAAATTAACCGGTAATTCAAACTCATCACAATTGAAATTATCTCCCATATGATTTAGATGGAGTTTTTTTAATGATAATGGCAAATTGTTTATTAATAGCACTGGTACTTCTTTATTTGAGATCAATTTGAATTCAGCTAAACTTTTAATGTCATTCAAGTTACTAAAGAAGTCTTGATTCAGTTTAATTGAATGTAGTTCTAAATAGTTTAGATATGGTGGTAATTTGAATTTGGAGCTGGAATTGGTTCGGCAATTAATTAATATTAATGAATTAATGGTTTCAGATAGCCCATCGAATAGTGGAGTGTTAATATCACAACTATCTAATTCTAGAAAAGTTAAATGGGACATTCCCTTTAACGAATACAGCATGTGTTTATCAAAATAATGCAATTTCAATACTTTTAAATTTGGTAACGATACATCAAACATTCCCTCTTTATGAATTGAATAATATAATGAGATATCTAAGTTTTGGAGATTGTAATAATGTTTTAAAGGGGTAAAGTTAATTATATGATCAGTGTTTAAATTAACACTTAGTTTAGTTATATGGCTTGAATAATATTTTAATCTCTCATTTAACCATTTGAATTCTAATTGTGGGAACGTTAAACAGTTATTGTTCACTTTTACAATAGTTTCAACATCTTTCATTGTTAATTTATTTAAATATTCATAGACTTCATCATCAAATTGCATGTTATTCTCAATTGTGATTATTATCTTTAACATTTTCAATGATGAGGACTTCAATGCAAAATTGAATATGTTGAAAATGATTTTCTTGTCGATTGGGTAATGATAAAAATTCAATTGACAAGTATGTACATTTTTAAGTAACCCGAACTTGACCTCTGAAATATCATCAGAAGTTGAAATTGATAATTCATTGATCTTCTTTGAAATGTCATTGTTTGAAAATAAGTCCTGGATTTCAATAACTTGATCTGTATAGACATTAGAAAGTTTATTTGTCAATTCAATTAACTTTTCAATTCTTGGATCCAAAGCAATAATTCTACGGATTTCTCGGTGAAATTGAAGTCTCTGTAAAACAATCTTGGCATTTAAGATCAAGTCAATGATCTTGTTATAATTGACACATTTAAAGGGGAGACTACCGTGTATTGATTTAAATGAAATATTACTGTTTGGCTGCTTGAATCTTGAAACCACAAGAGTTTTATTGGACAATTTACCCAGAATTGTTTTGTCCAAAAGGGGATTGAAACCAATCATATCAACAATTTGTGATATACTCATGGATTCAAAGATGATGAATTCCCAGACTTTCATTTGTAACTCCACGCTCAAAGCGGACATTATATCCTCCATTACATGGGAAACTAGCATATTAAATAATGGTAACAAATTGAATACAACTAAAGCCGTTTGTCATGTCCTTGATTATATACAAGGAATGGTTAATTTGTTTTGTTTCCCGTTACACGCGGCACAAAATGAAGAAGAACGTCCTTTATTGGAAGCATCTGAGGTGATTGTTGAGCATGTGCCGAGTTTCCCTGGGGAAAAAAGCTGGAAAACGGTTGTTGATGGGGATAAAATAGATTTGGGATCTGTGATAACAGATGAAGAATTCAATGAGTTTATAAAGAGTATGAAACCCCAAAAATCACAGTTCCATTTACTTAACTTAAGATTGGACTGTTTGAATAACACTGTTGTTGTTCCCATCTTGAACGACAGTAAATGGGTCAAATCAATTGAAATTAAGAATTTGGGTAAAATATGGGAAAGTGAACAATTCAGGACTTATATTCTTTGTCAGGGGTATCAATTCCTTTCTAAGGTTAAATCTTTTGTATATGAAATTGATTCAGATATATCGAATTTAACATTGGTGTTATTAAGGGAAGTTATTGAAATATGTTACAATTTATCAACATTGACATTAGTTCCTATGAAGACATCAACTTCAATGGATTTCCATACTTGTGAAAGGTATCTTCAAGGATTAAACGGGTATTCATTTGAAGTTTTTAATTTAGAAACATTGAACATTGGTAGTTTTCAATATCCAATGGGCAACTATAAGATGGCCATATTGAATTTATTAAAGATATTCAATTTTACAAAATTAAGAACGTTGAAAATCACCAATGTGGACATCCAATTGAGTCAATTTGATGATATTCTTTTAATTTGTCCTGGTATAACTGATTTAAAATTATACAATATAAATATAAAATTCACCGATTTGATTGATTGTTTATACAATGATTATACCATAACAAATAGGCAATTGAAAGTATTTGATTTCCAAACAACAAAGGATAAAGGGAATTTTAATAATCAATTAGCATCAGAAAATATTGAGAAAGATTTAAATAAGGTATTTTCAAAATTGGATTCATTACATTTATCTGGAAATTCAAATCAATTAATAACTGATTTCCTTCCATATGTAAACCCAAAGTTAAACTCATTAGCATTTGATTATCTTATTTCTGACAACCCAGAATGGGTTGAATTATTACAAAATTTTAAAAATTTAGAAAGATTGTCAATTCATATGAAATTTATTAAATATATGGTGAAATCCCCAGAAACGTTGGGTATAGCTATTAGAAGTATGCAGATATGTGATGGTCTTAAAGAATTGGGATTAATTGGAGATTTCGATCATTATAGATTATCCAAAACCTTGGTATTGATATCACAAGCGATTGAATTGGATCAAATCAAAATAACTAATATACCTAAAAAAATCATGGATGCATTAAAGGAAAATGGCGCAATAGGTGATTATGAATTGTTGAAATATCCCCAAAGGAATGGAGGGCCACCGATTGGATTTGAATTTTGGGAATCATCTCCCAGGCCAAATTATTTAAATAAATGATCCTTTATTGATGTAATTATGTAATTATTTAAATCATCATTTGCTAATGAATTTAATTTATTATTACCATTTTGGAATTTGGAGATTTCTTTTTTGGTGGTTTCATTGAGTTTCTTATTATCTTTATCAACAGTAACAGATGATGATGATGATGGTAATAAGAACTTATTTATTAATGACTTAAATAATTTCTCTTTTCCTGACAAATTGTTTAATATCCCTTGCAATGAAACTAAATCAACAGATTGGTGTTCAGTTTTCAATTCGTTTAAAGTGGAATCTTGTTGACCATTGATTTGATTTAACATTTCCATATCTGATTCATTAGTGAATATACTAACATTAAGAGAATAATAATCTTTTGAGTGATAGCCCAATCCCTTATCCCCGTCCGAACCTTTATAGCCATCATAATAAGTTCGGAAAGCACCAATGTCAATAATCCCAGTTTTTAAAGTATTAACAGGATCAATAACAATTGCAACATATGGATCTTCAAACCCCTGTTGAAGTTTCTGTGTTTGAACATCAATACCAGATAACCAACATCCAAACCCGGGATGTGAATGATACCAACCAATTATATTTTCATCTCTATTTAGACCTTTTTGAACAGACGTTAAATACTGAAGCATAAATTCATATGAATCGTTTTGAGGGTTGACACGGGATTCTGTTCCAACAACAGGTAATTGATAGCAATCCAAGATGATCAAATCATTATCCTTATAATAACCAGTTAACATTCCCATGATTTCAATTGATCCACCACAAATAGCATGATTTGTCATTTTAACTAATGCAAGAAGTGAAACATGGACATTTTGAAAGTAATGTGCTTCTGTTCTCCATGGTTTCGTACTCAATACTTGTCTATTTTGCGGGTTGTAGAATTCATTTGAATTATATGATGGAGTTATTGAAATGGTATTTGGAGGGTGTGGCCGTTCCAAAGGTTGATATCCTAAGTCTATATCAGGTTTGAATGTCGTTTCTTTTAACAAGCTTAATAAGTTCACTGCTTGTGAAATGTTCGGGCCCTTGTTGTATTTGCAATTGTGTTTTGGTTTCATTTGGATAAGAAGAATGGGAAATAATAATAGTAAGAATTAAGAAAAGGTTTTATTAAAAGATTTTACTAACTGTTCAAAAGTGTATATGTATGCTGGTAAGGAATAGTTTAGTTGTCCAATGGTGTAAAGCAAATTTAAGATTTATCTGGTTTGATAAAATAGGTTTAATGATGGAATAAATGTTGAAACAAGTTCACTAGAATCAAATTTGAAGTTTTTTCAGTACAGATTTGACCAAACAACTTCAAGAGTATGTTAAATCCCAGTTAAACTTAAACATGACAATATTTTCAACTTTAAACCCGTTTTCAATTGGCCAATTAGATGATTTTTCAATGTCAATACATTTATTCAAATTTTTCAACACATCTTCAACACTCTTTCATTAACAATGTTTGCCGGTTTGAGATCTGTCAGGGGCTATGCAGCCTCTGGTAACATGGAGCAACTTATGCAGAAGCTTAATAACTTGAACAAGGCTGCTCCTGCAAAGGAAACTGCCGCCCCAGTGAGGACCAAGAAACCATTCACGAAGAAGGCCAATGCCAACAACTCCAGTACTGGTGGGAATTACAAGAAGAAGCCAGCTTTCAGAAACAACAACAACAACAACAACAACAGAAGAGGTGATAAAAGGGAGGCTTCTGACCAGAGAAGGGGAAATAACAGTTCCAGAGGCGGTGCAAAGAGACAAGCACCAAGAACTGTTTCCCAATACGATCGTTTCAGAAATCCAAACAACAAGAAGAAAGTCCAATCATTGAACGCCAAGGGTGATCAATTTGCACAAGATACTCTTGAAAAGGCAGCCTTTATTAAGAGAAAGAGCCAAGAAACTGTTGCTTTCAATTTAAAGTCTAGACATGTTATTGTTAAGGAATTTGTTGATTCAGTTTCTAAAAATGGAGACAGATTTGCAACACAATCCGATGTATTTGGTAAGTTTTATAAGAATGAAAGTTACCAATTGGAAAACGTTAACAAGACAGAATTAGAGTTATCCAAGGATAAACTTGGTTATGATGCTAAATCAAGGATGTTAAGAGCACTTGAACAAATTGTTACAAAGAGGGGATTTACCTTAACAGATGCCAATAAGGTTAATTTCCAATATTTACCATTAAACTCCCAATTGTATCCATTTGCCAATACAACATTACCATCCAATTTAATGAGAAACCAAACAAGTTTAAAGAAATTGGGGTCAGTTTCACCAGAGGAATTTGCATCCACTGTTTCCAGAGTTGTTTTGGGGGAGAGACCACAATTGAAGTTTGATCCAGAAGTTGAATACAAGACTATGCAATTACGTGTCAATGCACAAGTTGTTATTAATTCCCTTAACAACAATTCCCAATTACAAGTTGATGGGATGAACATGGTCATTGCCCCTGTTTTAATGGGTTCAGCTCCAATTAAGACTCTTCCCCAGGCTGTTTTGGCACCTAAGAAGATCTGATTTTCTACTTCTACATACTTTCTGTAAATAAAATAAATTATAATAACATTGAAATAGAATCATGAGCAAATGAGCATTTTGTTTTGCGTCCAAATTTTTTTTCTTTTCTTACTTTGAAAAATCCACAAATTGGAAGCATTTTCTTCATAATTAGAATGCAGAGAATTGGAATGTTGAAGAGGGTTTTCTCAACTGGGAAAATATGTGCGGACTCTAAAAGTGCACATCTTCAATACTTGCTTAACTATTACCCACCAGATGTTGTGGAAAGCATCCTCGAAGCAGAATCCACCATCGATCCCGTCCATTGGCAAAATAGGAAAATCAACCCAGTGCAGTTTGCTCCACATTATCTTACAGATTTCACTAAGAGGGATGGGTATTTTGACCATCAGCTTTCAGACCCTGTCAGTCACTTGGAAATCCCACAACCAAACATTCAAGATATACCAGAGAACCAGATCCTTGATTTAAACAGTAATGAAAAGAGATCAGAATTGGGTGAATTAGCAAAGAAATTAAGTTTGGCTTCAGGTTTTGATGAAAGATATATTATGGGATTGAAAGTTAAGACTTTAATCTTGAAAACTGTTAGAAATCAAACTTCAAAGGGTAAAATTAATTCATTTTATGCACTTGTATGTGCAGGTGATGGTAAAGGGATGTTAGGAATTGGTGAAGGTAAGGATCCAGAAGAACCACGTACAGCTATTCTTAAAGCACATTGGCAAGCAGTTAAGAATTTAGTTAAGGTCCCAAGATTAGAAGATAGAACAGTTTATGGTAACATTGATCATAAATTTGGTGCTTCAATTGTTCAATTAAGATCTTCACCACCAGGTTCTGGATTAAGATGTAACCCAATGGTTTTCGAATTGGCTCAATGTGCAGGTATTAAAGATCTTTCAGCTTCTGTTTACAGATCAAGAAATAAAATGAATGTTGTTAAATGTACAATGGAAGCTTTATTAAAACAGAAAACAACTGAACAAATTGCTCTTGAAAGAGGTAAGAAGGTTGTTGATTTGAGAAAGGTTTATTACTCTGTTGATAAATAAATTATACAATCAACATATACACTCATGTAAATATATAAACTATTACTATCATTATTATTATCACTCCTTATTCAAGAACTACTTTTTATGTTTCTTCTGTGATGCCTCAGCAACTAATTCCTCAAATATTCTAGCTTCTTCTGCTTCCCATTGTGATCTTTCAACATTCTTGAAAACTTGTCCAATTAATTTCAATGCATTGGCTCTTTCAATACGTTTTGATAATGGGACATCTTTATCATAGAGGATATTAGAGACTACTTGTCTTAAATTTGATGAAACTTCCATATGTGACCCCTTCCATGCTGCTGCTAAAATTTTCCCCATTAACAGTTTTTCAACTTCTGCAACTTCTTCAACAGTTGGGATAACAACTGGTTTTTCAATAACAGGGGGTTTACCCTGTGTTGGAATTTCTACTGTTGCTGGTTTTGAATCTTGAGGTATTTCGTCTTTAGCATTTTCACCTTCTTTATCACCACCTTCTTCTGGAGTGGCAGCATTCTCTCTTAAATCAGTCATTTCTGTTAATTTTTGTAGTGTCTTTTGTGCATCAAGTGCTGCGCTTATTGTATTGTATGTATCCTTAATTATACCACCCTTTTCTTTAAATGTACCTAACCAACCACCTAAACCAAGAAATGTAGATTCTGATTTTAAAAACGTATTAGCTTTATTGTAATAGATTAAACCAATAGTATGAAGTAATTCTAAACCGAAAGATTCCATTTTCATACTTTCGGCTTCTAATCTAAATTTTTCCTTAAATGCAGCAATAATATCAGCTGATTTATCTGTTTCAGTATATATTGATAACCTATCAATTAATTGTTTTGTTAGATTCCTTTGGATTTCTTCACGATGATTTTCCTGTTCCTTTTCAACTTTAAGCCTTTCTTCATCCTTTTTTAATTTCAATTCTTCTTTTAACTTTTCATTTTGTTCAGTTAATGATAAACCATTCAAAGCTTCATCTCCAAGTAATTTATCTGAATTTCCAACATCTCCAGAACCTTCTTCATTAGCTTGCATTTCCATTTCCTTATTTAAGTTCTTTAATAATGTCATTTCTCCAATCCAATCAATGAAAGCCTTACCACCAAAAATCATCTCAAAGAATTCCTCTGGGTCAACCATGTCACCCTTTCCAGCTTCTTGGATCCCAAATTGATCATATTTAGATCGAAGTTGTTCATCAGAAAGAACTTGGTACGCCTCTGATATCTGTTTGAATGTTTCCGCTGCTTCTTCATTCCCTGGATTTTTATCTGGATGGTACTTGATTGCCAATTTTCTATATGACTTTTTGATTTCCAATCCTGTTGCTGAAGTTTTCACTTGTAGAAGATCGTAATATGCTGTGTCTTTTACCATTATTGATTGATCTATTAAAAGTGGCTATGTAAATGAGATGTAAATTTTTTGTTTTTTCTCACATTCTGATTGTTTGGTGGGAAACCAAGAAAATATTTTTTGAGAAATGTTTCCCATCAAATAATTTTTTCCCAAAGAAATTTTAATTTTCCCAGCAACTTGTTTTTAATTTCGTAGTAAAAATTTATTGGTTTTCCCAGTAAAAATTTTGCTTTCCCCAGTAAAAAAAAAATGTTGTTCCAACCACAATGATAAAGATTTAGAAAAATATGAGATAATAATAATAATGATAATAATGATAGTAGAAGTAAGTATATATTTAAAGACCTTCTCTTCTCTTCTTCTGAGCCGGAGTGCATCTTTCACCATTTAAGATATCTTCTTTAACTAATTCATCAGCCTTGACTCTTTTTGGAATATAATTCAATAAAGCATCAATGTCATGGGATTTATCAATCTTTACAACACCATTGTCATCCCCAATAATTAAATCCCCAGGCGAAATTGTCTCAATATGAGATTCAGGGTACCCATCAACTAATATTTCAATTGGTTCGTTAATTGAAACCATTTTAACAACAGGACCATGTGCAGCAGTACCTAAACCAAATGAGAAAACATCCCTTCCTAATTCTAAATGTTCGTCAATATCCCTAACACGACCAAAAACAACAGTTCCATTTGATTTTAAATATTGTGCTCTTGTTGACATTAAACCACCATATAAAGCATTTGACATTTTAGTAAATGGGGCATCTAACTTCTGTAAATTTAATGTTGTACCAATAACTAAAATAGACCCCTCTGGTAAATCATCAATGTAACCACCTTTTAAACCTTCCCTTGGGTCATCCTTTGGAGCAAACATAACTGGGTAGGCAAAACCAACCATTGGTTTCTTATCGGGATTAGCAGAGAACCGTTTCAAGTTTGGCAAAGAGCCACCCAATGGTTGTTTGAACTTCACAAGGGCATCAGAGACATCGCAGGCAGTAAAATTGGCCAGTTTCTTAATAATTTCCCTTGTCATTTGGTAAGGAACCACCCCATTCGGTTTGATGGAAGATTTGGAAATTGTCGCAAATCAAAGAATTTTTTGTCGCAGATATATTTTTTTCTGACTTCTCCAAAAAAAATAAATTGACTTGAAATTTTTATTGTTTTTAATTTATTTTTCACATGAAAAGGGAAATTTTAAGTTTTTTCCATTTTAACCTTTTTCTTCTCCATTGACATGAAAGCAGTGAAAATGCCGCAATTTAAGAGATTAAAGCTTGATTTGTTAAAGCCAGTTCCAAGTGACTACGAGATTTCCCGTAACCAAGTCCCAAAACATATTTCAGATGTTGCCAAGGAATCAGGTATTGCCGATTCTGAATTAGAACCATATGGGTCATACAAAGGTAAGATTAAGTTAGATGTCCTTGACAGATTATCCGATAGAAAGAACGGTAAATACGTTTTAGTTGCTGGTATTACTCCAACCCCATTAGGTGAGGGTAAATCAACTACAACAGTTGGTTTAGCACAAGCTATGGGTGCTGTTCTTGGTAAGACTTGTTTCGCTAATGTTAGACAACCTTCAATGGGTCCAACTTTCGGTGTTAAAGGTGGTGCTGCTGGTGGTGGATACTCACAAGTTATCCCTATGGATGAATTTAACATGCATATTACTGGTGATATCCATGCCGTTGGTATGGCCAATAATCTTGTTGCCGCTGCTTTAGATACTAGAATGTTCCATGAAGCCACTCAAAATGATGCTGGTTTATGGAAGAGAATGTGTCCTGTTAAGAAGGATGGTTCAAGAGATATCCCAATTGGTTTATCATACAGAGCTAAGAAATTAGGTTTGGATATTTCAAAATCAACTGAATGGACTGAAGAACAAATTTCTAAATTTGTTAGATTGGATGTTGACCCAAAGACTATTACTTGGAAGAGAGTTTTAGATTTGAATGACAGATCCCTTAGAGGTATTACCATTAATGAAGCACCAACTGAAAAGGGTTTAGTTAGACATACAGGTTTCGATATTACCGTTGCTTCTGAAGTTATGGCTATTTTAGCTTTATGTACATCATTGAAGGATATGAGAGAAAGATTTGGTAAAATTGTTGTTGCCTCTTCTAAATCAGGTGAACCAATTACTTGTGAAGATCTTGGTTGTGCAGGTGCTTTGACTGCCATTATGAAGGATGCTATTAAACCAAATTTAATGCAAACTTTAGAAGGTACACCAGTTTTCGTTCATGCAGGTCCATTTGCAAATATTTCAATTGGTGCTTCATCAGTTTTAGCTGATAAGATTGCACTTAAATTGGCTGGTGTCCCAGAATCAGCTTCTGAAGCTGAAGAAAAATCACAAGCTGGTTATGTTGTTACTGAAGCTGGTTTCGATTTTACTATGGGTGGTGAACGTTTCCTTAATATTAAGTGTCGTAACTCAGGTTTAGCACCAGATGTTATTGTCATTGTTGCTACCGTTAGAGCTTTGAAGGTTCATGGTGGTGGAGCCCCAGTTAGACCAGGTGTCCCATTACCATTTGAATATACTTCAGAAAATGTTGAAATGCTTGCAAAGGGTTGTGCTAATTTACAAAAGCATATTCAAAATGCTAGATCATATGGTGTTCCAGTTGTTGTTGCTATTAACAAGTTTTCATCAGATACTGATGCTGAACATGAAGTTATTAGAAAGGCATCTATTGAAGCTGGTGCAACTGATGCTATTGTTTCAAACCATTGGGAAGAAGGTGGTGAAGGTGCTAAGAATTTAGCTGAAGGTATCATTAAATGTTCTAATAAGGAATACCCAGGTCAATTACAAGATGAAAAGTTCCATTACCTTTATGATTTAGAAGGTTCAATTGAAAACAGAATTGAAAAAATTGCAAAGGAAATGTATGGTGCTGGATCAGTTAAATTTTCTGATGTTGCAAAGGAAAAGATTGCTGAATATACCGCTCAAGGTTTCAACAATTTACCAATTTGTATTGCCAAGACTCAATATTCATTCTCCCATGATCAAAATTTGAAGGGTGTCCCAACTGGATTTGAATTTCCAATTAAGGATATTAAGGCAAGTATTGGTGCAGGTTACTTGTATGCATTAGCTGATAATATTATGACCATTCCAGGTTTAGCTACTAAGTGTGGTTTCATGAATGTTGAAGTTAATGACAAGGGTGAAATTGAAGGTTTATTTTAAAGAGATTGAAATGATTTACATTATTATATAGTTATAATTTTAATAATCTTAAATATTATTACATAAACAAATCCCTTTTCGAGGTAAAGTTAGATATTTATTATATGAAAATGAATTCTATTATATTATGATTGGATTGTGCTATTCCTCTTTGATCTTTGAGATTTATTAGAGGTGGTATTGTTGTTCCTTTTATAATTTTCACTTGTTGAATTAAATGCAGATTGGTCATTACCATTTTTTGATGATGATGAGGATGATGATTGAGTATGGTTTGATCTCTTACGCTTACTTGAACTCAATTGACGTTTGCCATTGTTGTTGTTGTTGCTGTTGCTGTTGCTGTTGTTATTGTTATTGTTACCATTACTTTTGTAATTATTTAATTTAGTAGAATTGTTTGTTACATTAGTTGAATCACATAAAATTGATAAATCCCTAAACTTTTTAAATTGGTTGATCTTCTCCATGTCAGATAAAGGACCGGTGGCATTATCCTCTATTTTGATGATGATATCTTCATTTCTATTTAATTTTTTTAGTATATCTTCACATTCATCTAAAATAATTGAAGTTGATTGACCATGTTGCTTTGTTGCATTTGCTAATAATAGTAGTGAATCATTAACTTTTTCATATTTTTGATTATATAATTGTTCTAATCTTTTAGAATTTCTAACAAAGGAATTGTAAGAATTAGAAAGTTCAGGGTGTTGTGATTTCAATAAATTAATATTATCATTTAAAGTCTTTTCACGATCATTTATGAATTTTGGTATCATTTTATTTAAATCGTCAACCTTTTGATTCATTATGGATTTATAAGAGTTGAAAGAATCATTTAATGATTGATAAGCAGAATCTAAACGTTCATTTTCATTTTGGAAATGTAACTTATCATTATTTAAACTGGATATAGATAATTTGAGTTTATCATGATCAAATTTTACTGCATCATAATTCGATAGAGAATCAGTTAATTGATTTTCCAAGTCTAAAACTCTTCTTTCCTTCCTTTTTAACATAGATTCGGCAACTTCTGCCTGATGCTTAGAGTTGCTTAATTGCTCAAGCATTGTTTCGTTTCTTTTCTGTAAGATTGAATACTTTTGCTTCGTCTCGTTTAAAGTCTCTCTGTTTTCCAGGAGGTTCCTTTTCAAATCGTCGATTTCCCTCTGAAGAGAATCAATCACACGCGACGTCCCAGTTGAAGCCATTTCTACAAAGGGGGGGATGAAAAGCGTACGAAAGAGGAATTTTGTTCTTCCAAAGCTTTAATTTTTCACTGTTTACACAAAATAGTGATGTGTTTGTTTTGTTTTGATTTGGAGGGGGATCTAAAAATATTTTTCGGGAAATTTTGACACCATTGGATTCACCTTTGTTGATAAATATCTGATGGTAGTTTTGGACTCGCTGAAATGGGAGCATTAAAATGATACCAAACATCAAACCAAAAGACCGTTTATAGATTGTTATCTTTTACACTATGTTGCAATTTGCATTCTCCCATTTAACTGTCTGCTTTCCCATCAATAATATTAATACCATTGTGATCAGCAGGCTTCGTAGAGTCCAATGACACCAACCATGTATTCAAATTCCTACATTCCCGCTTTCTGTTTACACATTTTTTGGACCCTTTTGAAAATCCAATGATTTCTCACCCCCTAGTCACTCCATTATCCAATCTGGGCTATAAAACAAGGGATCTTCCCATTTGCCAGTTCAGCCATCCAAATACCCCCCCAGCAGATTTCCAAGTAGTACCAAATGACTTTAAGCGACTCTATTAAACGTCTGGTTGTATCTGACTCCTCCACCCCGCCGCCAAGGGGTTCAACGCCATCTTCCTTCAGAATGACAAAACAACAGGCAGACCCCCCAATGGCATTCCCAAAGCGCACAAAGTCCAATGCTGATATCTTCGAACGGGACATCGTTGTTGACCCCCCTCAAGACAGTTCTCCCAACATGGAAATGGATCCGTTGTCAAATCAAATTCCAAACATTGCAACATTATCATCTTCATTTTCATCAAATAATACACCATTTCCAACTCAAAGGGAGATTCCAGTGGCTCTTCCTCGTCACCTTTTCAGTGAGGACTACACTTCTCCTATTTTGGATTCGAATGTCGAACTTATTGCAAATGGTGATTTTGATAGAATCGATGTTGTCCAAGTTCCTCATAGACAGGCATCATTGGGACTATTACAAACCTGTTGTTCAAGATCGTCTCATACATCTTTACCTTCATCACCAAGGTTATCAATCTCAAGAAAATATTCAAACTCTTCATCATTAACTAAATTGAACACGAGACCTTCATTTCAAGTTGAATCAAATGATTCTTTAATACCACCATGTACTTGTACACAAATTGATCAACCCACATCCTCCCCAAGGAAATCAATTCCATTTTATTCATACTCTGATCTTGTCAATTTTGAAAGAATGTCTCATATGTCACCAACTTCGTCATCAAACACTAATACAGCCATTGGGTCACCTCTTTCTGATAGTGATTTTAATAATAATCAACAGGGGAATGATATTGGCGAATTCCAATTAAATGATTATAATGATTCATGCAATCCAAACTGTCCAAGACATCATCGTCTTCAAAGAAGACCAACAGTTCAACAAGGTGCCAACAATGAAACTGAATTCACCATTGATGAACAACTGGAGGCACCTGATGCCAAAATTCCAATACCAACGGCATTTGACCCTTCTTCTCATTCTACAAATTCTGTTGTCAATGATGACAAAAATAATTCTGATAATGAATCGATTTTAATCTGGCTACCAGAAAGCGAACAAACTACCGGTAGTAATACAACATTACAAAGACGTAGAAGTGTTGTTGAAGATTTAGCCAGTGTGAAATCAACCACTACTAACAATTCATACTTTGAGGATGAATTGGATTCAGAAATCGGGGAACCCCTAGTCAATGTTTGCTCTGCGAAAGATTTTATCAGAACAAAGAGTAGGGAATTGAGAAAATCCTTTGTTGATAACGATACCAACTCCAAGAGGTTCCCAATTTCTCAGTAAGGAACTAAGTCATATTAAAAAGGAGGGGTTCATTGAAAGATGGATATTTTTTAATGCTTTTTTCTTGTGCCAACATCATTTGCTTTCATACTTATCCTCCTTTTATTGTTTTTTCATTTATATTTGATTTTTACAGGCTGTTTAATTCGTTTTTGTATTTTCAATATTACATACATAATTCTATATTATTTCTTTCTTTCTTTCTAAAAGTGAAAATTATTTCCAGTTTTTACTTTTAGTAAAAAAGGCACAATGCAAACTCCCCAGGATGTCGATTCTTTGAGTGTTGCTAACAGTGATATCAGTTATCAGTATGATGCTTACAAACATCAAAGCTTACAAACACCTCAAGATGTTTTCAATTACCCTCATGGTGATCATGTACATTCCAATGACAATTTAATGATGAACCCAATATCAGAACAATGTGCTTATTGTGGGGTATTTAACCCGAACTGTATTATTAAGTGTGAGTTATGTCAAAAATGGTTCTGTAACGGTTCAAATTCAAAATCTGGGGGGTCTCATATTGTCACCCATTTGGTTTTATCCAAGCATAAATCAGTGAAAACTCATAAATCATCTGCTGTTGGTGATAGTTTATTGGAATGCTATAATTGTGGCTCAAATAATATCTTTGTTTTAGGGTTTGTTAGTGCAATGGAAGAAAATACAATTGTTATCTTATGTCGTTTACCATGTGCACAACAAAAAGATCATAAATGGGATACAGAAAATTGGCAACCTTTAATTGAAGATAGAAAATTATTGCCTTGGTTAGTTTCTGAACCAACTGATGAAGATAAAATTCACTCAAATTCAATTGATATTAAACCTGATCAAATTTCAAAATTAGAAGCAAAATGGAGAATTGATAAAAGTGCAACTTTAAATAATATTGAAAAGGAAGAGGAAGTTGAAATTACTCCTATTTTAATGAGATATCAAGATGGTTTCGAATATCAGAGATCTTTTGCTCCTTTAGTTAAAATTGAAGCTGATCATGATAAAGCTTTGAAAGAATCAAGTGGTTTAGAATACCTTTCAATTCAATGGGGCGTTGCACTTAATAACAGGCATTTGGCTACATTTACATTATCAACAATTGATTCTGCTTCAATGAGGGTTTCAATTGGTGATGAAATGATTTTAAAATATTCAGGTTCTGATTTACAACAAGATTGGGAGGGTAAAGGTTACATTATTAAAATCCCCAATGCTAAAAATGAATATTTTACATTAGAATTAATTGAAACTAAAATTTCACCTCCAACTCATATTACAAATAGATTTACTGGTGAATTTGTTTGGAAGGGTACAACATATATGAGAATGCAAAAAGCCCTTCAAGCTTTTGCACTTGATCAAGATTCGTTAAGTGAATACCTTTATTGTAAATTGTTGGGTAAAGGTGTTAATGATTTTTCACTGGATGTTAAATTACCAACTAAATTATCAATCCATGGTCAACCAAAATTAAATGAATCACAATCTCATGCGGTTGAAATCAGTTTAAAATCTCCATTAACTTTAATTCAAGGTCCACCTGGTACTGGTAAGACAAATACTTCAGGTACAATCATTTACCATTTAAATAAATTATATCCAAAGAAAAAGATTTTAGTTTGTGCTCCATCAAATGTTGCTGTTGATCATTTGACTTCTAAATTATCCCAATTGGGGTTAAATGTTGTTAGATTAATGGCCAGATCCCGTGATGATGTTGATTCATCTGTCTCACAATATTCATTGGATTATTTAATTAAGAAAAAAGCAAAGGGTGATTTGAAGAGGTTATTCAAACTTAAGGAAGAAATAGGTGAACTCGATTCAGCAAATGAAAGAAAATTCAAAAAGGAATTTACAAAGAGTAAGAAATCTATTTTAAAATCTGCTGATATTGTTTGTTCAACTTGTGTTGGTGCAGGTGATTATGATTTAGATGGGTTCGATTTCCATGCTGTTTTAATTGATGAATCAACACAAGCAAGTGAACCTGAATCTTTAATTCCAATAACAAGAGGTGTTAAACAAGTTATCCTTGTTGGTGATCATCAACAATTAGGTCCAGTTATTTTAAATAAAAGAGCAGCAGATGCTGGTTTAAGACAATCATTATTCGAAAGATTAATTTTTATTGGACATACCCCTGTTAGATTAGAAGTCCAATATCGTATGCATCCATGTTTAAGTGAATTTCCATCTAATATGTTTTATGATGGTTCATTACAAAATGGTATTACAGAAGAAGATAGAACAATTTATAATTCTTCATTTCAATGGCCAATGCCTGATACACCAATGATGTTTTGGTCAATTTATGGTCGTGAAGAAATTTCAATGAGTGGTACTTCATATTTAAATCGTGTTGAGGCAATGAATGTTGAAAAAATTGTTACAAAATTATTTATGGATGGTGTAACAGCTGATCAAATTGGTATTATTACTCCTTATGAAGGTCAAAGAGCTTATATTAATCAATATATGCAATTAAATGCAACATTAGCTGATAAACAACAATATATGGATATAGAAATCTTATCAATTGATGCTTTCCAAGGTCGTGAAAAAGATTATATTATCCTTTCTTGTGTTCGTGCAAATTCTTCTGAATTAATTGGGTTTTTAAGAGATCCACGTCGTTTAAATGTTGCATTAACAAGAGCAAAATATGGGTTATTCATTTTAGGGAATCCAAAATCACTTAATAAGAATAAATTATGGAACTACCTTTTAACTTTTTACCGTGAAGCTGGTTGTCTTGTGGAGGGTCAATTAGAAAATTTACAAACATCAAGAGTTCAATTATCAAGAATTCCAAGACAATATGAGAATTTCTCAAAGAATAAGAATATTAATGGTGGGAATATGAAAAATAACAACAATAATAATAATAATAATAATAATAATAATAATAATAATAATAATAGCGATACAGCTTCTGTCGTTTCATATAATGGCGTAAGCAATTTCAGTTATCCATCTTTAAATCAAGCTTATGGTGGTTATCACGATGATAGGGACACAATTGTTTCATATTCTGCTTATAATGGGACGTTTTCAGGTACAAATTCTCGTATCAATGGTTCCGAAATTGATAATTTAACAAGTCCTCCGTCTTTAACTGATGGGAATTCAAATGATATCAATACAGATCTTAAAAAATTGACCAATACGTTCAGTGAATTCACATTTTGAATAACTTGCTATGATTGCTTATTTCTTCTCTAAATTAACTCATTGCGAGAGTTGTTTAACCTTTATACTCTTACTATTCTTTTTTCTTTTTCGTGTTACCGTGTTTATATAATAAATAAATATAAAGGAATTTATAACTAACTTAATTCATTAGCGTTACTTTTCCTAATGTGAGTAATAAAAAAGCAATAAAGGTAAAATACAGTATTCATCAAATCATTTAATATTGTCGTCATCGTCATCGTCCTCTTCTTCTTCTTCTTCTTTCTCATAATAGGCGTCGCTGTTGTCTTTATTTACACCATTCCTGAAATTTTCATCGTCGCCATTATCTAATATTATGGCACCTTCAACTCTTGGCTGTGGTTCTAATGGCATATTCTTTAAAACATCATTTCTTGATAAACCTAAATGACCATCATTTACTTCTGTTTCGTTGCCATCTTCATCACCTTCCTCTTCTTCATCTCCGTCGCTTATGTCAGACGGGTCAAAATAATTTTGTGATTTAGTAGATGAATTATCATCACTTAAATTATGAGAACTAATAGCTTCCTGTTCAGACTCTAATTCATTTGGATTCCCCAAAACTTTATTGTACATTGAACTTATTTCTTTTAAATCTGTTTCAACAAAATTCAACCATAATTGAAAATCATATTTCTGTTTCAGTTTTGCATCACTTTCAATCACATTTAAATCTTGAATTGTAAATTCATTCCCACCATTAAAAATTGTTTCCCATAATTCTTCAAATACAAAATAACTACTCTTCCACCAAACTGCACTCTCACTGTCATTTTCTTCTCTTTTTAAACCAAATGCATTCTCTGATTTTGTTAAACCAAAGTTTTCAACATAATTTTGAAATTTATGGATTTCTTCAGCAATTAAAGTTAAATGCCCCATATAACCATAATTGAAATTATTCTTCTCATTTAATTCATTTGATTTATTAAATAAGAAAATAATAAAAGCGGGTAAATTGAAAAACCCTGGGAATTCATCATTTGGACATATATAATCATCTTGGTTACTATTATGTGAAATTGTTTCAAATAAATTCTCATAAGTATCATATTCTCCAAATAATGACCAAATTAAATTTTTATTTAATGATAAATTGTCATCCCAAATTGTTTCCACTTGATTAACTGCTCTATCTTCATCCCAATTTGCTAATCTACCATTAAAAATCTGTTGAATTAAATCAAATACAACATTATGCATAAAATTATTCCAGGGGAATCTGAAAATTTTCAGCGTAATCAATGGGACGGTATTAGTTTTCATTAATTGATATTTAAAATAATTCCCAATTGATAAATTGAATTCTGTCGGTAAATAACTTTCATAAATTGATAAAGACGATTCATCCCCACCAGTAGTGGATAAATTTTTTAAACTCTTTGACAAATTATCAATTTTTTCTTCGCCGCCAATTGTACTTCCAAATGCATCATCAAGTAAATCAGCTAAAACATCTTGATGTCTTAATTTTTCCCTTTTCCATAAAAGGAAATCTAATTCAATTTTTTTATTCATTAACATCATATTTGAACAATGTAAAAGTTCTGCTAATAATTCCATAATTTTGAATCTTTCATAACCTAAAGCTTCAACTGGGTTGCCAATTGATGAAGGAATTTTATAATTATTTGAGGAATCATCATCTTCTTCTTCTTCCTTGAATAATGACCCAAATGTAAATACATGATCATAATAATCTTTTGATAAGTACCTTTTAACAATACGGGATAAATGATTTGAGAAAACTTTTAGTAAAGTACCAAGATAAATTGGATCTCTTGAACTTGGTAATCTTTTTTCATCATCACCTAAAGGTTCATTATCATTATCATTCCCATTTTCACCTTGATCTTCTTCATCTTGATGATGGTGATTAGTAGTAGTTGTAGTAGAAGTATTATTATCCGCGGCGTCACTATCAAGGAATGAAACAGAATTTATCCATTCAAATTCATCATAATCGCTATTATTTTTTCTAATAACTTCAATAACAACAGAAACAACGGTGACTAATCCATATTTGCCACCTTCAACAATGATATCAATCATCAATTCAATACATTCTTTAGATACTAAATTTCTAGTTAAATCATTTGGGCCAATATTCGGGTTATTCAAATTTGGGTTATCATTTGTTTGCTCGTCACCATTTGAAACATTTCCACCATTTGATTCGTCCCAAAATCCAACATTTGAACTGATACCAACAATTCCATTCAAAACTCCACATAGACAATCTTGAACTAAATGATCATTGGTAAATTCTTTACAACAAGTCAATACTCTTTGAATGAAATTTTGTTCATTTAATAAGTCAATCAATCCCGTTGATGCATAAGGTTTATCCAAGGAAATTGATCTAATTAATAAATCACACATTGTTGGAGAATGCGATAAATGATTGATCAATTGATCAGTCATAAATTTCGTAACTAATTCCCCTTCTTCATCTGCAGTTGTTTGCTCAAATCTTAAGAAATTCATCATTGAATGAGCACTAATTGATGTTAAATCATCTAGTAACTTAAGAAAATTATTAAACAATACTAATTCAATTGTATCTCTTAAAGTATCGTATTGGTTTTCACGTTCCATTTCAATTAATTTTTGGGAATCGGTACTTGAAACTGAAATATTATCATCATAAACATCTTCATCGTTATCCTTAGAATCATCATTTGACGAATTTTTCTGGTGCTTATGGTGGTATTGGTCATGTTCATCATCAAGTCTACCAGATACCCAACTATTTTTACAGTTGAGAACCCCTCTCCATAATCGACTAATTTGTGATGTGTTTTGAATTAAGCTTTGTTCAATACCAGTTGAAGGTAGTACTAACAGTTCGGATGCAATATTTGATCTGCTTAATGCCCTAACTAATAATGATAAAGATGGAAATGAATTCGATGATGTGTTAAATGTAGTTGAATTAGTATTTGATGATGATGAGGATGGAGCAGATTTAATATCATGAAAGCCTATGTTACCGGAAGTTGGATGTTCGTCAAATACATCATTAACTCGATGTTCTTCCACATTGGTATTATTACTGTTTTTATTATTATTGTTATCTCTCTCATCAATGGGATCATCAACTTCTTTGAGAATATCATGATTCCAAATGAAGTCTAACATATCTGAATTTATCATCCATTTTAATTCCAATTGATTAACCCAACTTACATTTCCATTGATCATCACGGCATCATCATAATTACTTTGATTTCCTTCCAGATTTGATAGCTTAATTTCCCTTATTATTTTAGATAGATAAAATCCAACTAGGATATACTCTATCAAAATTGAGATCACTTCAGGAGATGAAATATAAGTTGTTAATTTTGATTGCTTTTGATTGGTATTCGATTTTTGGGGATTGAAATTTTTAGGGTGATTTAATTCATCCAATAAATTTTGTTGGTCTAGTAATAAATTCAATAATTTTACTGGATGTCCAATATGAGAACCGAATTTAATAGGAACATCGGTTGTCCCGTGGGAAGCCACTTCCAATGGAATCGGCGTGAAAGATTTGAATATTGATAAATATGAATCCTTGCAGTTGTCTATTATAATGTCATCTATCAATAAATTTTTGGAATCGGCGTCGTCATTTTGGTGTAGCATTGTAGTAGAACTTGTTAGAGAGATGACATCTGAGTTTGTAGAAGTACCTGTAATTGCATCTTCGTTGACCTGTTTGATAGAATGGAGTAATTCGGAAGCAGTGACGCCGAATTGGGAGGACGTTCCAGGAGAATAAGCAATATGAGGGGATAAACTTGCGGTAGAGGCCAAATCTGGCTGGGAGTTTAACGTGTTAAGCAACTTGGTGGGTTCAGCTTGTGATGATATAAGAATTGACTGTGGTTGTGGCTTTAGACGGGGAGATTTAGGGTTCTTTGATGAGCTGAGGGCGTTGGTGGCATTTGCGGCCGCCATAGCAGCTGCTCTACCAGCGCTAGCGGCCTGTGTTCTGGCCTCTATGTCTGCTAGAATGTCCATGATGTTCGTGTTGGGCGTAGCCGAGTTGAAAAAGGGCCACATCGTCGACATTTGCTGTGAAGCTTGAGGACCTGGTGATGAAGAAGACGAGAGTGGAAGTGGTAATATAGAAATATTAATAGAGGCGAGAATTTGACAATTTGTTTATCAAAAATCATGGATTTGGCCCGTTTAGAAGACGATATCAATCGATTAAAGTGTGAAATTGAGGATAGACAGGTGCTTGGGTTGGCATTAGACAGTCATTTTTGGTCTGAAGCAGAAAAAACCCGCTTAAAATTGGCAAATTTAACTTATAATGGAACTGATTTGCACTCTGTGTGGAATTCATTTATGTTAGATATTAATGCACCTCCGCAGATGATGGTAGAGACATTTAAGGGGGGTTATTCCGATTTTACACATGGAAAAACGGGAGACAATCCATTCAATTTGGATTCCAAGCCATTTAAAGATGATCCTATTTTCGATAACGATGGGGATGGCGATAATGATGACAACAATCATATTGATATGGATGATACACAATTGTTCATTCATAATACGCAATTACAAGACACGCAAGATAACCATCTGGAAACACTCCACGCTTCAGTTAAAACGCAGAAACACATTGCAAACACAATCAATACCCATCTCCATGAGGATGCAATCATATTGGGGGACTTAGAAAACCAAATAGACAGGACTCATACTCGTGTGAATCACACCAGGGGGAGACTTGAAACTTTTCAGCAACAGAGTAGAAACTCTTCTTGGCTCTGGAGAGAGTGGCTTATCATATTCGCCTTATTGGTTCTATTAATGCTAATATTAAAGATATAGAGAGAAAGATAAATATAGAGGGATGGTAGATTACATATACAGGTATTAGATATCATTGCGTAGGAAGTTTTGTTCATTGTCTATTATTGTTGTGGTTTAATCTTGCAGCTGCTAGAACTTTAGCAAGCGCATGCGCATCCACCTTGTTGTAATGATGCTGATGTTGCTGCTGAAATTGATGCTGATTCGCATGCTGATGTTGTAAAGCATGGCTTGGCATTGATGTCATCATCTCTTGGTGGTCTAAAAGTGGGCAGAAAAGCTTGTCCTCTTCTGCTGAAAAATACCTTGCCTTAGTTATTGAAAGCAAGTAGCGGGCCTCAACAGGTGTCATTTGATGTTAGAGAACTCTTCAATTTCAAGATCGATCCAAAGAGTGAAAAATTTTGATCTCCATCCAATTTTTAATCTCTCTCACTAATAATTAGAGATGTTGTCAAAATCATTTACAAGAAACGTTTCAAAGTTCAGCTTACGCACGTCTAATTTAGCACCAGTGCAGGCCTCAGAATCCATTTCTCGGACTGAAATTCGGACTAGATTCGCTCCATCCCCAACCGGGTTTCTTCATTTGGGATCTCTGAGAACAGCATTATACAATTTCCTACTAGCAGTTGGTCACCGTGAGAACAACAAGGGGTCTAATTCCAAATTTCTCTTGAGATTGGAAGATACTGATCGTAATCGTCTTATTGAAGATGCTGAATCAAATTTATACAAGACAATGAATCGTTTAGGTTTGAGAAGTGATGAGAACCCTGAAATTGGTGGACCTTATGCACCATATAGACAAAGTGATAGGGGTCCTATATACAAGAAATACTCTGAACAATTAATCAATGAAAAAAAAGCATACAGATGTTTTTGTTCAAAAGAAAGATTGGATGGTTTAAGAGATTCAGCCAGGCTATTGAAGCCTCCAACAACTGTTTCATATGATAGACACTGTTATCATAAAATCTCATTTGAAGAAGCAGAGGAAAGAGCATCTAATGGGGAACCCCATACTGTTAGATTAGTTTCTCCTGATAAATACCCAGCATTCACTGATATTGTACATGGTCCAATTTATTTGCAACCACAGATCAATCCAACTGATCCAAGATTTGATGATCCTGTTTTATTAAAATCTGATGGTATGCCAACATATCACTTTGCCAATGTAATCGATGATCACCTCATGAAAATTACTCATGTTATTAGAGGTGAAGAATGGCTTGCTTCAACACCAAAGCATGTTTCCCTATATGAGGCGTTCAATTGGAAGGACACGATGCCAAAATTTGTCCATATCCCTTTGTTGACTAATTTAGAAGGTAAAAAACTATCAAAGAGACATGGTGATGTTAATGTTTGGAGTTTATTAGAAAAAGGTTATGAAGTTGAATCAATCATTAATTTTTCTGTTTTATTTGGATGGAACCCAAAGAGAGAATTGGGAGAAAAGACTTCGGATGTTTTCACCTTGAATGAATTAGTTAAATTATGGAAGGGTGAAGAATCTTTATTAGAATTAACAAAAAGTAATGTTAAAGTAGATTGGAAGAAATTAGATTACCTTAATAAGCAACACTTGCACAATAAGATGAATGATCCGTTAACACGAGATCAATTTATTACTTCAAATGTTATTAAATATTTGCCAATGGCTCGTTCTAAATGGGGAGTTGAAATAACCCCTGAATATATGAAAAGGGCAATTGAATTAGTTGGTCCGGGTGTTGTTAAATTAGCTGATTTATTAGATAGTGAATTCAGGTGGGTTTTCACCTTTCCTTTACGTCAAGGGTTCGATGAAGAGATTCAAAAACTAAAGTCATCAACAGGTTTGAATGATATTGATGCCTTGAAACATATAATCAATAAAGTAAATATTCATGCTGATGATATTATCAATTCCAATGGTAAACTTAACATGATTGTTAAATCTATTGTTAATGAATTTGAAGGGACAACTATTAAGAATAAGCATGTTTTTAAAGTTATTAGACATGCACTTTGTGAATCTGATAGTGGGGTTAACCTTCATGACGTAATCCAATTAATTGGTTCAGAAGAAACAAAATCGAGAATTAAGGAATTAGATTCGATAATCAATGTCGTGAATAAATAAATATCTTGACGGCACTTGCACATAATATCACCCGCATATCACTATTAATTAGGATTTTATTTAAATTACTTCTCTGTATACATATTAATATTATAAAAAACCATATGATCTGGTTTAAACTAATCCATTTTTTCCAAGTAATCTGGCTCATTTGCCATTTTCACCTTGAACTTATCCCACCAATCATTAAACTTACTCAACTCAACCCTGTTATAGTTATCAGAAAAAGAAGATAAAAAATTGTAAGCATTTCCAATGATTTTATTACTTACATTTAAAATTTCTCTTTGTTCAAGTTTTGCAGCAGCAATTGAAGTAGATGTTGATGTTGGAGTAGATGGCGTACTTAAATTAGCCCGATTCATCATTTGTTGAGACATTTTTAAAGAATCCAGTTGTCGTAATGCCATTTCATTTGGTTCAATTGTTATTCCAATAATAATGTTAACTGATTCTACTGTACTTGAACTTAAATCTATATCCATGTCCATATCTATGTCTCCCTCTTGATGTGTGTTTTTTTCTGTTGTAGTTATTAACTTCCCAGGGTTCAATTTGAAAATCGAACTCTGTTTTTCTGCATTAAGAAACCCCAATAATTTAAATTCATTGGGGGAGGTTAACTCCATCGATGGTTGGTTATTATCTGTCCTATTGGTTTGAATTTGATAATAAACAAGTGCAGTATAATTTGGATCAAATGGTATATTCGGTAACATGAAAACTGATAAATGGTAAATTGGTTTCACTGGGACACTATTAAAGGTAATCGCATGATTCTGTGGGGTCAATTGCTGTGATATCGTAACTGGCCTGTTCGATATTGTTGATCCAAACATTCTTCGTTGCTTTCAAGTTGTTCGCTTTCAGAAAAGAAAAGAATAAGAAGGAACATATTTAACTTCATGCAGGTGGGGAAACTTCTAGAACAAAAGTTGCTCAGCACGTTATAATTTTAACCTCCCAAAGTGTGTTTATTTCATATTACAAAAATATGTAAACAATGATATAAAGAGTGATCTTACAAATTTACAATGCTCTTCTTGTTTTGTGACGCCTTACGCACCCCAGCAGAACCAATCACTTTGTCGCTGCTGACGACTCTAGCCTTTGGGTTCAGTGACTGTAAACTCTTTCTCTGTTTCCCAATTTTCAAGCTTCCCGCTGTATCTTCAGGTGTCTTTTTGATGGTGGTGGTTGTCGTGGTGGTGGTGGTTTTGGTGTATATTGGGGTTGTGACAGTTAAATTCTCCTTGTCCACTGCTTTTACTGGACTTGAACTAGCATGACTATGATTAACCATTGAAGTATATTCATCCTCATCATCTGAATTAGCATATCCCTGCACTGGATTATCCAATGAACGATATTTTCTAGGTTGACCAGGGGATGTTGATGGAACTGCCTTGATAACTTTCAAATTCTCAGAAATCTTCCTAGCCTTGATAGGAGTA
The DNA here is from genome assembly GCA_030564545.1 of Saturnispora mendoncae. Lineage (NCBI taxonomy): Eukaryota > Fungi > Ascomycota > Pichiomycetes > Pichiales > Pichiaceae > Saturnispora > Saturnispora mendoncae. The sequence continues at coordinate 110,375 of JAJLVT010000105.1, forward strand.
CGTAGAAGTTTATCATCATTAAACATTTGATCATCTGATAAATCATCAGTCATTTCAGATTCCCTCTTCTTAAATTCCTCATATGAAATCAATCTATAAAGACCACCTATTGAATCGTCTGGCAATGTATCTAAAACCATTGTATGTCTCCAATCTCTGAAATCATTTTGATGAAGATAAATCCAATGTTGTTGAGGCCCAACAACCATACCCGGCCTAATCATACGCATATATGCAATACATTCGTTAGCAGTAAATCCATGAGTGTAAATCAAATATGCACCAATTAAACAACCAGTTCTCCCTAAACCAGCTTTACAGTGGACTGCCACTTTCCCACCTCTTGATATTGTTGTCTTTGCAGCACCAATGAACTTTTGAACAAAATCCATTGTTGGGCAAGTACCATCTTCAAAAATCATATCAATGTGTTTCATATTCCTTTTCGTAAATTCGTTTTTGTCATATAAGTGAGAGTTCAATCTAACAACCAATTGTACTGAGCTTTTTTGAAAGAAACTTAAAACTTTCTTAAATGGGGAATTTAATGGTGCACCAGGTCTTGATTGTTTCGGTGATGCAAATGGAATAAAATTATTTGCCAATATATTCAAATCCCCTTCTTCAACCAATTCGTAGTTTTCATATTCTTCCAAATTAAAGTTCTTAATGTCCAAAAGTTTTGATTCTTTAGCCCTCCAAACCCCATAAACGATATCTTGGATTGTGATTTCAAAATCTGCATGGCAGTATCCTGCATCCCTGTACCCCATGAACGGAGGATCAATTTGAGAAATTGGCTGGAGTACCTGATGTGGTGACCAGTTTTGTACTAACACCATGTAACAACAGAGGATACACGCAGCATTTGTTCTCTGCGCATTATCCATTGAAGAGTAAAAAACCACCGCTTTGTTACCGTTTTTGTTCTTGGAATCATTCAAGATGTTATGAAGTGCCACAGCAAATCTGTAGACATTCCCAATATGCAAGGGGCCGAAATCCAAGTTGAAGTTGTTGTATGGAAGTGAATCTTCGATAGTAAAATAGGTGTATTCATCGTTATCCACAGGGGTAGAGTCGTAGGCACCAAGGTAAATTTTCCCCTTGAGAAACTCAATGGCATCAATGGCGTCCCTTCCCATTTACAAGTAGCAAAGCGCAGACAGAGAAGAAAAGAGGAAAAGAAGACCAAACAAACAATTCGATTCAACTTTTTTCAATGTTGACCTATTGCCCTTTTGGGACAATGAAAGTGAAAAATTAAATGTCACAATTTGGAGAGTAAAGAAAGGCAAAAAAAATGGCAGCTTTTGATGAATACACTGGGCTTGGTACGAATGGGTTTGAGGTGTCTCTTGGCTACCTTACAGGATTGCCCGACGTGGGGCTTTTTTCAGGCAAAAACGAGTTAAAACTAGCGTTCAAGGGGCTGTTGAAGAGAGACCCCACCACAAGAGAGAAGTCTATGGTGGAATTGCTGAATTATGTGCAAACTAACCCAGATGATGTTGCAGATGATCTTTTTCTCATCTCCTGGGTTCAAATGTATCCAAAACTGGCCTTGGATGACTCAAAGAAAGTCAGGTCCCATTCTCATCAAATCCAATCCCTGTTGGTTTCAACACTTGGAAAGAAATATATCAAATACCTTAGGGATAGTATTGGGATATGGCTTGCTGGATTGTACGACACAGACAGATCAACGGCGAAAATCTGTAAAATATCAATTGATGAAGCCTTCGGAAACAACGAAACAAAGGTCAATAGCTTATGGAAAGCATTCACACCACAAATTTTGAATTATCCATTGCAAGTTGTCACTAAAGAATCTAAGGATACACTCTCTGATGACAGGTTTGTTACCAAAGAGGATATTGAAAATAAATGGATTAGGACTAATCATGCTGCTCTGCTGTTAATGACACGGGCACTGGGAGAACTAAATGATACCAATGAAGATTTGAATACTTTGATTTATGATTTCTTTAATTCGGAACAGACACTTGATTCATTCTCATGTTCTGATTTCCATTTAAAAAAATCAAATTACCAAGCATTAAAGACATTAATAAACTGTAAAAACGTTGCTGAAATTGTTGACAAGAAGTTGTACAAGGCATTAACAAAGGCTGCTGTTAAAGGATTGAAAGTTGATAAGAAGAAAAATGTCATCTTATACACCAACATTGTAATTCCAATGATTGATACACTTATCACTTTGACTAACTATGATGATTCATTTTGGCTGAATACTAAAAAATCAATTGAAAGATTGAATGATATTCTAGCAATTGGATCATTGAATTCAAACCCTGTTTATTATGATGTGGTTGTTAAATTATTAACAATTTTACCAAATGAGTTCATTCAATGGGATGACTCTTCAAAAGTTAAATATTACACCGATTTAATTATCAGTAGTATTGAAAATGAAAAGGCAGTGCCATTCTTAGAGAGGGGGTGGACTGTTTTTCTTATTTGGATTTTGTTCGTTTTACCAAAATTGAATTCAAGTGATGAATTAATCGATTCTATTACGTTACAAGTGATTAAATTGATGGATTCACAAAGACCATTATTACCTGTTATTATAAAAGCTCTTCACCAATTACCAAAGATTTTTAATGATGATAAGGATGCCATCTTGGATATAAACAGTTTCATAATGGATGCCTTACCAAATGGGGAGATTAATATGGAAGGACATGCATACCAAATAAAGAACCTTAACTCATTCCTTTTAAATTTTATCACTCTATTGATAAGTACCAAATCAGATTTACTTGAAGTTTTAATTGCCAGTTCAATTGATTCATTGGATGATGAAAATGAAGGAAACTCCAATCCAATTCTTTCTTTTAATATTACTAATATTTATGTCAAGAAAGATGTTTTGGAATTTAAAGATGTTATTGAATCATTTATGGTGAAACTTACTCACTATATAAACACAGAATTCATTGAATTACCAATTGAGTTAATTATCAATTATTCAAGATCTGCGTTATGTAATGTTGAAATATTAAGCAATTTGGTGGACGAGGTTTATCTAAAACTAGAAACCATTGATGAAGTTGATCAATTGACTAAAGCTTTGCCAAATATAAAAAATATCAATATTCATCAAACATCCAAATTGAGTTCATACTTAGTTTCCAATTCTGCCAGATCACAGACCCCAGAATTAGCAGGTGCAAATAGTGATGTCGTTTATAACTTCCTTACTTTAGAAATTCTTCAAAATCTTTACATTTCTGACCCATTGGATAATTTTATTAAAAATGTGGACAGCCATTATAATGAGGCAGCAATTCTGGCATTTGTCAAAAAGGATCATTCATTTATAACTAAATTGTTTTCCCAGTTAAAAAGTGATAAGAATTGGGCATCTCAATTACTTGGCAAGATTGAATTGAAACTTGGCCAAGATGAGGAATTACTTCAATGTTATAAAGTTGCAATTTTAGAATTCCTTGATATTTCAAATGTTATTTTAATTGAAGAGAGGATTTTGAAATTTGATGAATCAATAATTAAATCAATTGTTAACCAAGCTTTAATTGAAAAATTTTCCTTATATACCCCAGATGGACCATACAAGGAAATAGTAAATGCCAATTTACTTGGTGATGGTGTTTACTTGTTTGGTTCATTAACTAATGATAAGATTGATGCTTCAAGTATAACTAAATTGCTTTCATTTCCAATTTTGATTTCCAATTTGATTAAACAAAATGAAGGACTTGTTGATTTGGAAACTCTTTTTCAATTAGGGTACTGTTCTGAGTTGGCATCAGATTTACTCTTTTTAGCTTCTAATTATGATATTAGAAATGAATTAGAACTTATTGAATTCCAAGTTATCATTAATAGAGAAATCCAAAGGAGGTTTTCAAGTGTTTCCATTTCGGATGTCATATCTAGTTTTGAAGAAATGTTGAATAATGAAAACAACCTCATTTCATATTATATTCATAGGTCATTAAAGAGAGTATTAAGTGATAAATTGGAGATGTCAAGTTTAAATGATTTTGAGTTATTAGATATTTCTAAATTTAAATCTACTAGATTACAATACGTTGTATTGGACTCCTCAAAGAAATTCTTAACCTCTAATAAATTGGACAGGTTGAGGAATTCATTTGCTGCTAATTTAATAAATATAAGGTCATCAAAGGATATAATGTCTATTGGGTTAGAATCACTTATAATGTTCAACTCGTTCATGGATTTTGATTTAGATTATGAAATTTCAGATTCATTTGTATTGGTCCCACCTCAAAGGTTCATGATGGTTTTAAATTCATTGACATCATGGTTGGATTGTGATATTGGTTATGAAACTGAATTTGAACCTGTAAGAGAAGTATTAATTAAGTTTGTTGAAAGGTATACAAAGGGTGTCTATTACGTTTGTGATTCACATTATCCATCAGATTTTATATCTAATATTTTCAATTTAGGTATGAGGTTATTAAGCGAGACATTAAATTTGATCAATTCAATTGACGATAATGAAATTTCAATGGGATTATTGAACTCTGTGTTAGGATTAATGATATTATTGAATGGTTTCAAGGATCAAATTGAGACATTTGGGGAATCCATTGGTGATATTGAAGATGAAATTATTGAGATATTATTCAAAATGAGTAAAGGTAACGTTGGTTCAAACAATCAATTATTTAACATTAATTGTGAATTAACATCAAAGGTTATTGAATTAGTACTTCCTTTGAGTAAGCTTCAAGGACATTATGAAAGTTTATTTAAATTAATTGAATCAGATCATGTGCCAATTCAAAGAATTGGATGTTCAATTTTAACAAGATTGATTCCTAAAGTTCAAGATGAATTAGTTGTTGAATTTACATTATCAAAGAAGAAGGTTAATGACGATGGTGTTTCGGATATTCATTTACCAAAAACATTATTAGAAATTGTTCATGGGGGTGTATTAGATCATTTGGAGTATGAACCGCATTATAAAGTTTACAGATATTTATGGGGGTGGTATTTATTGATGGATCATTTTAAAAATATTACACATCAAATGAGACAAGATTATATAAGTGAATTAGGTGAAGAATGTATCAGTTCATTTTTGATATTCATCTTTGAAGAATTGGATGATTTGAACAAGTTTGATATTCATGAAGATGATTTAAATTACATTAAAGACTATTCATTTAAGGATGATATCCAATTGGGGTATGAAATGGAAATTAAGAAGATATTAGTCAATTTATTATTTGATATTACAAATTGTATTGGAGGTACATTCAGTCAAACATGGTTTCAATCAATTAGGGATAAACAAATGAAGTCTAAAGTTGAGATGATGTTTAAAAAATGGATCAGTCCATTGTTAATCAATGACATCCTATCAACTTTATCTAATAAGACAAGTGTTGAAGATGATGATTTTAAGATTTTGATTAATAGGAAATTCAATGAGGTGAAATGTCTTTTTGAGATTGATGAACAGATGATGGAGATTTCAATTACTTTACCAGATACATATCCATTATCACCAATTAGTGTTAATGGTGTTAGTAGAATTGGGGTTGATGAAAAGAAATGGAAATCATGGATTATGAGTGCCCAGTATGTGATCAATTTCCAGAATGGGACGATTATGGATGCAATCAAGCATTTCAAATCCAATGTCCGTGCTAACTTTGAGAATTATGAGGACTGTGCCATTTGTTATTCTATTTTGAATGCAGTTGACCATTCAACACCAAATAAAAAATGTGCCACATGTAAGAACAATTTCCATTCTGCATGTTTGTACCGTTGGTTCAAGTCTTCGGGGTCTTCCACTTGTCCATTGTGCAGGTCTAAGTTCCAATTTAAGAGACATTCTTAGAATGCTGAGCGTGTTTATTATGTAATCAACAGTTTGCTATTGTTGTGTTTTTTTTTTTAGTTTTGTTTACACTTCCCTGTGTTATATGAATATAATAATATTAAATCAATGAAACGACAATTGCTTGTTACAACAGGAGCAACTGTTACATTTGTAGCACTTTTACAAAGGGTGCTTGACAGGGGGTTTATGGAAACCGTTTTGGAATTAAAATATGAGAATTTCGTCATACAATTCGGAAGTAGTGAAGAATCACTTAAACTAGTTAAAGAATTAACAAATGAGTATACGACATTGGAAAGGGATGAATCAATGAATCGGTACATTGGGTATTTCATGGGATTGAAATTAATATTTGTACCATTTGATGTTGATTTTGTGACCAATTACATTCAGGAGAGTTCAGTTGTGATATCACATGCGGGAACAGGGTCAATTATGGATACATTAAGAGGATCACAAGCACGGTTATTGGTTGTTGTGAATACGACATTAAAGGACAACCACCAATTGGAAATTGGACGAGCATTTGAATCATTGGGTGTTTTGAAAATAGCTAATTTGGACACAATGGGGGACTCGCTTAGGGAAGTGTTGCATGATAATTCCCAATGGAGTAAATTAACACCGCCCCTTGGCATTTTAGTAGAGGAAGTCATTTTGGAAGGGTTATTCGAATTATAATTAGAACTGTCAGATCGAAAGTGGAAAAGGCCATCTAATGTTGATTTGTGTATCAGGTGAAACGCCGGAAAGAGCCGGTTTTCCCAATTTGATGCTCCCAGCTCCAATGAAGATTTTCCGCCTTTTCCCGCTTCTTTCCGTTCACTAGAGTCTCACAGATCATCAACATTTTCCGTTCCAAGTTAACTACATTAACCCAAATAGGAAATTTTCACCAAAGGAGTAGGTTATTTTTAGATTGTCTTCAGATCTTGAAAAGTATTTAAATGGCCTTCTGTTCCCATTCTAAGTTCACAGTTTCAAGTGTGTTTCACAACACACAATGCAATACCAGGCTTTACTCCTCGCTGCTATTTCTCTTGCGCAAGCCGCTTACGTCCCATCCGAACCATGGTCTACTTTGACACCTTCTGCTACTTTAGCCTCAGGTACCACTGACTACCCATCAACATTCGGTGTTGCAATTGTCCCAATTGCCTCTGCTTCTGCTTCTTCTGTTGCCCTTAACGAAAAGAAGGTCCAAAAGAAGGCTAATGAAATCTCCCAAATTGGTGATGGTCAAATTCAAGCTGCAACTGATGCTCCAGCTGTTACCCAAATTGGTGATGGTCAAATCCAAGCTGCTACTGATGCTCCAGTCATTACTCAAATTGGTGATGGTCAAGTTCAAGCTCCAACTGATGCTCCAGTTATTACTCAAATTGGTGATGGTCAAGTTCAAGCTCCAACTGATGCTCCAGTTATTACCCAAATTGGTGACGGTCAAGTTCAAGCTCCAACTGATGCTCCAGTTATTACCCAAATTGGTGACGGTCAAGTTCAAGCTCCAACTGATGCTCCAGTTATTACTCAAATTGGTGACGGTCAAGTCCAAGCTCCAACTAAGTCAACTGATGTTGTCTCTCAAATTGGTGATGGTCAAGTCCAAGCTCCAACTACAGTAACTCTCACTAGAACTGAAACTGGTGTTACCCAAATTGGTGATGGTCAAGTCCAATACACCAAGACTTTCACTGAAACTAGAACTGGTGCTTCACAAATCCATGATGGTCAAGTTCAAGGTTCTGCTGCTCCAGCTACTCCTGCTGGTCCAGTCAAGGTTACCTCATGCTTAAAGGATGGTTCCCTTGCAATGACTTTGAAGGACGGTCTCTTACTTGATGCTCATGGTAGAATTGGTTCAATTGTTGCTAACAGACAATTCCAATTTGATGGTCCTCCACCTCAAGCTGGTGCCATTTACGCCGCTGGTTGGTCTGTTTCAGATGATGGTAACTTAGCTATTGGTGAAACTACTACTTTCTACCAATGTTTGTCCGGTACCTTCTTCAACTTATACGATAAACATATTGGTTCTGACTGTTCCCCAGTTCACTTACAAGTTGTTGATTTAGTCAAGTGTTAAATACATTGATGAATCTTCAACTTCTTTTGATTCCATTTCTATAACTTCGTTCGTCCTGTATCACATTATAATTAAAATTTTCTTTGCATACATAATACTACTTATACATTATTTATATTGTCAATTACATCTTCATTGTCATAATTATCATTGTTCACTTCTTCTAGCTACTGTTTCTTCCTCATCTAATTCTTCTTCTGCTTCTTCGCGATTGGCTTGCCCTTTACGAACTTGTTCCCTAACTTGTTCTAATATATTTTGATTAACAGAATAAGAACTTGAATCATTTAAAAGACTTAAATCATCGGGTCCTAACCCAACTAAAGATGCAATTTCTTCCAGTCCTAAATTCGATTGATGATGATCATGGTCATTCTGTGATGTTTTATTATTGTTGTTGGTATTACCATTCACACTTGTAGATTGTTGTACTTGTTTTAACAATTTGGCAATTTCTGCAACATCAACATCAACGTTTGTACCATTCCCATTATCATCATAATTATCATCGTCAATTCCAATATTAATTGAATCAAATGAATCTACTGAGTGATGATGATGATGATGATGATGTGACCTTGTTAAAACTCCTCCTTCTTCTCCTCTTGAATTAGAATTTGTTGATGAAGAATTAACTGAAACTTCAACATCTGTACTCCCATTTGTAGAACCTCCAATAGCTGCATTTGCTACATTGACAACATCCTTTGAATCATAAAACCTTTGTTCTTCTTCCTCTTCGGTTTGAAGCAATTGATGTTGCTTTTGAAGTTCTTGGAATTGTTGATGGATCGATTTATCATCTGGTAAATTGGTATAAATATCATCATTAATAGGAATAAGTTGCCCATTATTGACATTGTTTGCAGATGATGTTTGTTGAACTGCTGATGTTGATGCTAAAATCGGTGAAGATGGAGAATTTGTTGATTTTATTATTACCCCATTAGATGGCTTATGGTGTTTATGATTATAACTCATTTGAATTATCCCATTAACAATATCATAACTTAAATTGATTTTAGACTCACAATCCTCTGTCTTTAACTTATTAACAATCTGTCTCTTGTTTTCACTACGACTTTTCCTCCTACGAGTCCTATCCTGAGAACATATGTACATCCAAGTAATTTTTTTTGCTTTATTCAAATCAGTTAGTTGGGGATTATGATGATCTCTAATGGCAAATTTGAATCCAGATACTCCCTGAAGAGGTATAATATAAGTTTGAATAATCTTCTCTCCAATTTCCTGAATAATAGGCATATTCAATTCTTCAGGTTTATACCTTGGAAACACTGCAGGGTCTGTAAAGGCCCTAAAATTATGTTGGTATAGATCAATTTGATGGTTAAGGGACACCTTGCTGAGGAACTTTGACCAATTATCACTGACATTTGGTAATTTAGTCAACTGTCTGGGCCTGCGTTCCTTGACTTTCCTCTTTGCTCTGCATTGGGCGCACGTCTGGTACTTGTGAAGGTCCATTTCGCTTTCGTGGATCCTCTTCATGCGACACCGGGAGCATTTCTTAATGCTGGACTGATGTTGGACTTGAATTTGGTGCTGTTGACTTGGGGATTCACCGAAATCAGGTCTGTCAACAATGGCCATGGCCTTTAAATAATCCTTGAACGAATCGTCGGCTTCGCCGTCCCCCGTTGCAAAATAGTCTTCAGCCGTAGACGACATTTCCTGCATCTATCAGAGAAAGCTGTGATGAAAGTGAGGGCGAAAAAAGCATGTTCAACTCTCTTATTATACAATGTCTAGAAGAACAGCGAAAACAACAAACTACGCCGAGAATGCCTCTAGCGACTTCAGTGGAGAAGACAGTGAATTGGAAGAGCTACTTGACAGCGAAATCGGTATGGAATTCGACCCGGAGGACGGCGAATTAGAAGAACAGGAAGATGATGAGTTCCTCGATGAAGATGAAGAGCTTTTGGACAATGAGGACCGTCCAATCAAGGCTAGGGGGAAGTACAAACAGCCTGGGGTGAAGATTTTGAAACAGACGGGGCGTCAGCTTGTTGTGAGACTTCGTTTTGCCGATAGATACTCTTACGCGTGTCTCTTTGAAGATTCACCACCCCCAAGGCCACCACCAAAGATTGAGGAAAAGGTGGAGGAGGAGGAGCCAAAGATGCCCAAGTCTGTGTTGGTGTTGATTGATCCACGGACAAAGGCCCAGAAACTCAGTGAGGAAGAGCTGGTTCTAAAGAAGGCAGAAGCTACGCGTAAACGTAAACACTTCATTGCAAGGAAACTAGAAGCTGAAAAGAAGGAAACTCTGGAACGGTTGTTACTCAAGAAGGAAAACAAATCTGCCTCTGTTGGGCCGGACTCTGAAAATGCCAGAAAGGAATCAAAGAAAAGGGTATTAATCACTCACAAGGCCTTATTTTCATGGTCTTCAAAAACTGAGACTACAAATGATGGTCATAAGACAAATGTTTCATACTATTCAATGACTATATAAATTAACAAACTATACCATATCATATCATATCATATCATGCCATACATACATTCATTAATTCATTCATTCATATTCATTCTGTTTTAGATGGTTTGCTAGAAGCCTTTCTAATTTCTTCTTTGTATTGCATAATGTGAAGCATCCCATTGAATATACATAAAGTCAATGAAATGAGCTTATTCAAAGTACCCATTCTGTGCTTTCTAATCAATGGGTAAAGAATCAATACGGCTTCAACTGCATGGACAATGACCAAACCTTGGAAAACTCTTGGAACGTAATAAAGAGCTGATTCAATTGTCTCTGGATTCAAATGCAAATTATCGTTAAGGATCCCTTCTAAGATGTTAGGTTTAGCTGAGAAAAACCACAGACAAGAAAAAATAGGTGCCCAAATGTATTCTGCAGTGGAAATTGCTGGAATTTTGTTAACAACATATTCACTGAAACCTCTCTTTCCAGCTGCTTCTTGTGCCATTTCCACAAATTGGGAGCGGGCGTCACGGAATGAGTCCAATGTATGTTTGAATGGAATTCTAACTGATGTTCTTCCACCTCTTTCATTTATGAATGAGACAGTGATTGATGATAAATCCATTGAATCCATACTTGGTGAGTTTTTAGCTAAATCTTCGGCAACGTTCCCATAAACAACAAGATAATCTTCCATGTTAGCAACATGGTCCTTGTTCATGTGATTCATGATCCTGGTGATCACTTCTTGCTCTTTATCTTCTCCCATTATTTCTTGTATAAAGAAAACGGTGTTATTGGAAAGAGTTTCTTATTTCCGAAAGAGTTTTTAATAGTCCTTCCCAAGAAATTCATATTTCTCGCCTTAACTTTTAAAATGTTCCCCCTTAAATTACTGGGAAGAATTTTAGTACTTTTCAAGGGTTCCGCAGTAAATTTTATTTTTACGGCGTAGCATTTATTGGCTCCCTTTGTGACACATTAAATTATCTGTTTTCCTTTTTGTACATGGAGGTGGTTGATGTCTTAAAGGGTCTTCCGCCTGAGTTATTGTATAGGACTCTGAAGGATTACCCAGAATCTTGCTCAAAAGTCACACTATTACAATGGATGAAAGATTATAAATCTGGTTTTAACACCAGTCAATGGGTCCTTTTCAAATTGGCTAGTGATTCAATATACAAAAAAATTTCATTGGAAAATAGCAAAATTTACTTTGGATTGGAAGACATTGATAAATCATTCAACTGGATAAATTTAACTGATCCAATTTTTGAAACTTTTATAAGGAATGTTCCACAAAAGAAAATTAAATATTTAAAAGTCAATGTCATTGGAACAAATTTTAATATTTTTTATCTTAAGGTTTTATTTGATAATGCTAGATTCATTGAAATTGATTTATACACATTCATTAAACTACCAACGAAAATTCAAAAAAAAATTATTCGAAAAGTTCATAGGTTAAATATTAACCATTGTGAAACACTATCAAAATTATTCAATGGGAAACCAGCTGAATTTCAAAAGCCTACTAAGAAAATTATAAGGACAGTGGATACGAAAAATCAGTATCGTAGGACAGTTGCACAGTTAAGGAATAGGAAAATTGAACCAATAGGTCAACTGAGTGCTTCATTAGTTGTGAATTCGTTATCTGAATCTTTCCAAACACTTAATTTAAATAAATTTCAAGGTTTCAATGAAAAGGTTACTTTGATGGATAACCCAAATTCCTCAATTGAGGATTCACTTTCTTTAATTGAAAATAAAGGGGAAAATATTAAATTAATACATCTGCATTGGTGTTCTCCAGGGTTGGATGGTCAAGACATTTTTGAAAGATTTAAATTATTAGCCATTAAGAAGAATATACTCATTATATTTGACTTTAATGCAAATTCACAAAGATTGATCCATCAATCTATCCCTGATGGGTTTAAATATTTATTAAATGGTACTATTGATTTCTCTAAACAAATAAGTCAAATTTCAAATACAAGATTCAATAAACTTCAATGTTATAACTTATCTGAAAATTTCAAAAATTATGAAATGCTTTACAATGCAGTATTTAATTTAAGTATATCAGGATCTAAGATTGATTTATCTTTAGCTTTATGTAAAGTTTTCAAAAATTTGAAAGTTTTAAAATTAGAAAATACTAACCTATCAAATATACTTATAAAATGCCCAAAATTAACAGCAGTTTATTTAAAAAAGTGCCAATCAACAAATGATACATTTTTCAATTCAATATCAACTTTAGATTTGCATACCATTGAAATTGATGATGGGGATTTAAATATAAATTCATTACCAATAACATTAAAACATTTTAAATTGATTACCGACGCCATATCACCATATCAATTAAAACATGAATATTTAATTCAAATACATAAATTACATCAATTGGAATTGTTAACAATTACTGCACTACACCACTGGTGGGTAGGATTAGATTTAGATTTAGTAAGGAAATTGCAAATGATTCAAGTGTATAACAGTGGAAATGCTTTCTTAGGGTTTCAAGGTTCAATGGAAAGGAAGCTGCAAGGAAGGAGAATTAAGATGGAGTATTTATAATTCGTTATAAAAGCATATTACGTAAGAATTTGATTTTGAGTTTTGGTGATTTAAAATCCTAATCAAATGAATTATAAAGATACTAAAATAGTAAAAAAAAAAGACTTTACCTAAAGTAATTCACCATTTAAGAACCGATGGATGACCCACTTATGGGGCACCACATTTATGTAAAAATAATCCCCCCTTGATAATTATTTAGTTAGTTAAAAATAATATTATGTTTCCACAACTGGTGTGTTGTCGCAAACATATCTGAAGTTGAATATTACCAAGTTCCAATTCAACAGCCTCCCAAATTGGGGTGGCAATTTAGGGAGACTGCGGGGTACTCCACCCTTCTCTTCTTGGCGTTGTGTAAACTACCGAAATGGTGTCATTACAAATTATAAAGTTATCCGAAATCAATGATGCGGAGGTCCATAAAAGTTAGAAATGGACGTCCTAAAATGGGGTTTGAAGCTGGAAAAAGCAGTATTGTTATTACAATCCTTTATATAATACGATTTTTAGAAGGGGTAGCTTTGTCCGGGAAGAAATTACCCGGTAGGTTAACCATTTAGTTAAACAATTAACCGCTAACAGGGAAAAATAGGAGAAAAAAAGTGTGAGCAAATCACGATATATCCATATTGTTCCTGTGTCTTAAAACTTTTTTCTTTTCTTTAGTTACTAACTGAAGATGTTCGCACGTAATTTGGTACGCTCCATTTTAAGGACCCCAATTACGAAAGGGAGATTCCTTGCAACAACCTCAAAGAAAGGTGCAAAACCATTAAAATCTGGATTTTTAACCTTAACATTCAGGGCATCTGTTATTGGTGCTGTTGGTTTCTGGGGGTATTTAACTTACCTGGTTTATATGGAATCCAACCCAGGACCACAACTACCACAATCCGAGCTTAATGAAAATGGTATGAAAAAGAAGAACATTGTCATCTTAGGTTCTGGTTGGGGGGCTATTTCAGTCTTGAATAAATTAGATACTACAAAGTATAATGTTACCATTGTTTCACCAAGAAACTATTTCCTTTTTACTCCATTGCTACCTTCTGTTCCATCTGGTACTATTAATATCAAATCAATTTGTGATTCCGTTAGAACCATTGTTAGACAAAATACAGGTGAAGTCCATTACCTGGAAGCAGAAGCCACTGATATTGATCCAGTTAACAAGACCGTTCATATTGAACATAGAGATCCAAGGTTCTTTGTTGGTGAAGCGTTCACCAGTGAAAGTACTCCAATTGAATCACAGTTATCCTATGATTATTTAGTTTATGCTGTTGGTGCAACTGTTAACACATTTGGAATTCCCGGGATTTATGAACATGCCTCTTTCCTGAAGGAGGCTAATGATGCTACCGCTGTTAGACAAAAATTATTTAATCAAATTGAAGCCTCAAGACTTTTACCAATTGATTCTGATGAAAGAAAGAGACTTCAACATTTCGTTGTTTGTGGTGGTGGTCCAACAGGTGTTGAATTAGCAGCTGAAATTAAGGATTATATTGAACAAGATTTAACTAAGATCATTCCTGGGATTGATAATGAAATGAAAGTTACATTAATTGAAGCCCAAAATAATGTCTTAGCATCATTCCACCCAAGATTAATTGAATATACAAAAGAAATCTTTAGAGAACAACAATTAGAATTGAGATGTAATACAATGGTCAAAAAGGTTGATGAAAAGAATGTTTATGCCACTTACAGATTTCCAAATGGAACTACAGAAGATGTTATTATCCCATATGGTACACTTGTTTGGGCAGGTGGTAATACTCAAAGAGAAGTCACTAAGAAGTTATCTTCTAAGATCATTGAACAATCATCTGCTAGAAGAGGGTTATTAATTGATGATTACCTTAAACTTGATGGTTCAGATTCAATTTTTGCCTTAGGTGATTGTACATTTACAGCAAATCCACCAACTGCTCAAGTTGCTTACCAGCAAGGTGTTTACCTTGGTGAACACTTCAATAAACTTTCTAAGGTAGAGGATTTGGAATATGAATTGGTAAACACTTCATCAGCAACTGAGTTACCAAAGATTGAAAAGAGGCTTGCACGTGCAAAGAAGGTGATTAAACCATTTGAATATATTCATCAAGGTTCATTAGCTTACATTGGTAAAGAAAGAGCCATTGCTGATTTAACATGGGGGTCTTGGTCAACTGTTGCCCTTGGTGGGAATTTAACATTTTTCTTTTGGAGAACTGCTTATGTTACAATGATGTTGGGTATTAAAAATAAAATCTTTATTTGTTCAGATTGGATTAAAGTTGCAATCTTTGGCAGAGATACTTCACAAGAGTAATTCTTTAACTGTTAATTGGCTATGAATAGTTTATTTTTCCTTTTATAATTATAAGATTCCTATCATAATTATTATTTAAAATGGCTTTGCACATTTACGGTTTTCTACAATACCTGTCGATGGCGAAATCATACTCTCCCAGTCTAAAGGATAAAGCAGATCTCCATTAGAATCTTTAGCAAAGACAACCCCTAAATCATTTCTAGCAGTGGTTAAATAATAACTGACACCATCACCAAGTGAAATAACCAATCCACGAACAATATCACCAGGTTGAAAACAATCCCAAGTTTTCACTGAGTCTCTTTCTGTTGACCTAACATCCTGGGATCTAATAGTCCCCTTGAAGAATTCCCCATTTTCAGTTGGTAATAAATTAGTTAAATGAATTAGCCTTTGATCATATTTAGATGTATCAAAAGGTTTCTGTTCATCTTGTCTTTCAGTTTCTGAAGTTTCGTAAGTATCCTTTGAAACACTGAGTATTTCAACATTCACTCTTGAATTGGACATTCTTGTTACCTTTGCCAAAACAATATCACCAACATTAGGGGTTATAGCCTTATATTTTCTATCTTGGATATTATCCTTCAAATCCCCTGATATATTAAAATTCGGGTCATTTTTGGGCACAACATTGACAATTCGGGTGTTTCCCTCTTTCAAAACCCCCACAGATTCAACTCGCCCCAATGTAGTGGCCAATAAACTTGGTATTATATTCCCATCATGCATGATATTCTCTAATCGAACATTCAGACCAGCCAGAAACTTCGTAGAAATCCCCTGTTCCTGTGACACAAACACCGGCACAATTGGCTGACCAGCTATCACCACTTTCGGCAATTCAAATCCTGCAGCAGATGCCATTTTTCAAGCCCTTTTTGATAAAAAGAGAAATGAAAAGTTTTCAAGGCTGTGCAGAAAATTTCAATATTTTTTTCCTCCCTCTTTCTTTTTCCCATTTAGGAAACAAAAAAATTTTTTTTTTCTGAAAAGTTTTCACCTCCTTTTTCTTTAGCAAACAGCCAAAAACGATGGGAAAATCAGCAGTTAAAGCAAGCAAGAAGGAAAGTAAGAAGGTTTCTAAGAAGGAAAGTAAGAAGGTCGAATCCTCTGCCAGTGAATCATCATCTAGCGAGTCTTCATCATCATCTAGCGAATCTTCTTCTGAATCTGAAGCTGAAGAAGAAAAGGAAGAAAAGAAGGCCGAATCATCCTCTGAATCATCATCAGATGAAGAAGACGAAAAGAAGAAGGACTCATCAGACTCAGACTCTGATTCAGACTCAGAATCCGAAAAGGAAAAGAAGGCTGAATCCGGTTCAGACTCAGACTCAGATTCTGAATCTGAAGCTGAATCCGAAGAAAAGGACTCAAAGAAGAGAAAGGCTGAAGATTCTGAATCTTCATCTTCCACTGAAACCCCAGAACCAGAGGCAAAGAAGGCTAAGACCGAATCTGAATCTGAACCAGCCACTATTTTCGTTGGCCGTCTTTCTTGGAACATTGACGATGAGTGGCTTAAGAACGAATTCGAACACATTGGCGGTGTCATTGGTGCTAGAGTTTTAACTGAAAGAGCAACCGGTAGATCTAAGGGTTACGGTTACGTTGACTTTGAAAACAAGGAACTTGCTGAGAAGGCCGTTGCTGAAATGAACGGTAAGGAAGTCGATGGTAGAGAAATTAACGTTGACATGTCTAACTACAAGAAGCCAACCCCAGGTGAAAGATCAAACGACAGAGCTAAGACTTTCAGAGATCAAAAGTCAGACCCATCTGATACCCTTTTCATTGGTAACTTATCATTCGACTCAAACAGAGATTCCGTTACTGAATTCTTCTCTCAACAAGGTACTATCCTTGGTGTTAGATTACCAACTCACCCAGAAACTGAACAACCAAAGGGTTTTGGTTACGTTCAATTTGCTTCAGTTGATGAAGCCAAGGCTGCCCTTGAAGCTTTGAACGGTGAATACTTGGACAACAGACCAGTCAGATTAGATTTCTCCACTCCAAGACCTCCACAACAAGACAGAGGTTTCCAAAGAGGTGGTGACAGAGGTGGATTTGGCGGTAGAGGTGGTGCCAGAGGTGGTAGAGGTGGCTTCAACAGAGGTGGCGACAGAGGTGGATTCAACAGAGGCGGTGACAGAGGTGGATTCAACAGAGGTGGTTCAGGTGCTAACAGCACCCCAGTTTCTTTCAAGGGTAACAAGAAGACCTTTGATTAAATTTGCTTAGCATGAAAAGTTTTATTTACAGTCACTCCCCCCAGCCATTATCAGCTCGATAATGAATACACTGGCTATCTTCTCTTAATTTCGATTTTTATAAAGGTAAAGAATTTGTTTTAAATGTTCCTTGTACTAACCATTGTAATAATTAGATTTGATGATACTTTTTTCAATATTTATTATTGTTTTATACTGTTTTATTGAAAAATTATGGAAACACAACCAGATGTTCCTGTTTCCCAATCAAAGAAACGTCCTGCTTCAGGAAGGTTGGGTTCTATTTCTCCAGGAAAGAAAAGGATTCTTGATTTGGGGTTGGTTAAGTTGAAATCTCCTGCAAAACGATCAATGAACGAATTGAATAAAATGGCATTGAAATTAGCATATGAGAAGAAAATGTTAGGTTATGATGAATTAGATGATCAGGAATTAACACTAGCCGACAAGATTATTCAAGAAAGTAAAATGGAACTTAATATGAAACCTTTTGGTTTAGAAATTGATATTGTTAATGAATCATTCAAGTCTGGTATTAGTATGGATACAGACTCTGGTTCACCTTCTAAAGACTATCCAAAACAGAAAAAGAAGTTAATAGTTAAGCTGAAAGATGAAAACCATGATGATGATTTGCTAAACCCTACATTAGATCAACCAAGTACTCCAACTAAAAACATACCACCAGCTAGAAGAACACCAACTAGGAGCACACAGAACAGAAGCCCTCCAAAGAAAAGGGATTCACCATTTAAGTCTCCAAAAAAGACATCACCAAAGAAACAAACTTCTTCACCATTGAAAAATGAAGTATCGTATTCTATCCCAACAATAGACAATAGATCAATGAGTTTAACTGACAAATTAAATTTAGCTGCAAGCGAAGAGTCACCAATGGCTTCCCCAATTAGTACACCAAGGAGACATAATCGGACAAAGGATATGTCACAAGTTTTCTCACAAATAGATGATATCAAACCAACTAATTTTGAATCTATCCCATTAATGAATGTACCAGATAAAAATGATGATAATGACATTTTATTAACAACTGATAAAGAATCAAAAAAGAAATCTGTACGTATAGATGGATTTGAAGGTTATTTTGAACAAATTAGGTTAAGGAGTAGACCAAGTTTAAATTCAATGTCAATGGCTCCACCGCTTACGTATGAAATTTATCATAAATATAATGCGATCTTGGATAATTTATGCATGAAACCAATTGATAGTTTGAATTATTTATATGAAAGGCAATCAGCTCAATGGTTATTTGAAATGCAAGAGGGGTTTAATTTGGCCTTTTATGGTGTTGGATCAAAGAGAGAATTGATCAACTCATTTGTACAGAGAATTCTTTTACCAAGGGTTGAAAATACCAAATGTATTGTTATAAATGGGTACAACCCAGAATTTCAGCTCAAGATGTTATTTAAGGAGATTTGGCAACGATGTTTTAGGAAAACAGCTCCAGCATCAAGGGAGTTATTAGATTTATGTAAAAATACCATACAAGCATTTAATAACCAGGGACAAATTCACAATAGGGATTTAATTTTGGTTATTCATAATATTGATGGTTCATCATTGAGGAATGACAAAACCCATTATATTTTAAGCGAATTAGCAAAATTGGATAAAGTTACATTAATTTGCACAATTGATAATGTTAACACACCATTGTTGTGGGATACATCAGCCATGACAAGTTTTAATTTCATGTGGCACAACATCTCAACATTTTCAAGTTATGAGAAAGAGGTAAGTTTTAGAGATCCATTATCATTAGGGAAGGCTGATGAATTTGTTGGATCCAAGGGTGCTAAATATGTCTTGATTTCATTAAATGACAACGCTAAGAAAATGTATTATCATTTACTTGTACAACAATTACTTACTATTGAAGCAGAAATTGAAGAGGATTCAACTATTAGGGGGTCAGTGAAGGGATCATTAAAGACGGGTATTGATTATGATGAGTTTTACGCTTTGTGTAATGGTCATTTTATCTTTTCAAGTAGAATCACCTTCCGTTCAATTCTTTCGGAGTTTTCGGAACACAAAATGTGCCGTTTGACTCATTCCCGTTCAGGGAAGGAGATGATATTTGTTCCATTCACTGTAGATGAAATAGAGAAGCTTATCACAGAGGAGTTATGTGATTATAGTTAATTTTTAATATTTAATCTAAATGCTGAGCACGGCCGATTTCTAAATTGGCAGACCGTCTCACTGAAAGGTGGCGGCGAATTTTTGACCACTGTATAACAATGTTTGTTTATTTTGTTACCGATTACGGGTTTTTGAGAAGGGGGAAATGTCAGATAATCCACCTATCGAGCTCATAGATGTTTGCCAATTAGGCCAGTTGGGCATTGACGCTCAAAGTTTCAATTTCCTTGCAACAACTCTTGAGTCAGATCATTTTGTCTGTTCTAGAGAATCAACACAGCAGGGGAATGCCGCTGTCATTGTGGATTTAAGAAATAACAATAACGTCATTAGAAAGAACATGTCTGCTGACTCTGTCATTATGCATCCCTCTCAAATGGTTATTGCTTTACGTGCAAACGACACAACGGTCCAAATATTTAACTTAGAGACAAAGGAGAGATTAAAATCTCACACAATGACTGAAAAGATTGTGTTCTGGAAATGGTTGAATGAAACTACTCTTGGTGTTGTCACTGATTCTAAAATTTACACTTGGAATATTTTTGATGGCACTGAAAATGGCCCAGTTATTTTAACTTCTAGACATGTATCCTTATCAAACTGTCAAATTACTCAATTATGCGCAAATGAATCTCTTACTTGGTTTGCTGCTGGTGGTATTGCACAAGAAAACAACAGAATTGTTGGTCACATCCAATTATACTCAAAGGAAAGAAATATTTCTCAACCAGTTGAAGGTCACGTTTGTACATTTACCAAATTGAGACTTCAACAATCATCAGTTCCAACAGAATTGTTTGCTTTTGCTTCAAAAACTGCCGAAGGTGGGATCTTACATATTTCTGAAATTGACCATCAAGAAGGTGCTCCTCAATTCCAAAAGAAGAAGGCTGATATTTTCTTTCCACCGGAAATTGAAAATGATTTTCCTGTTTCCATTGAAATTTCTTCAAAGTATGGGATTGCCTACATTCTGACTAAATTTGGTTTTATTCACATCTATGATGCTGAAACTGGTAAAAAGATTTTCTTAAATAGAATTTCATCTGATGCTGTTTTCACTGCATCTAGATTCAACAATGACTCAGGTGTTATCACTATTAACAGGGCTGGTTCTGTTTTAGCTGTTGAAATTGCCGCTGATAGAATTATTCCATACATCCTTTCAAACTTGGGTGATGTTGAATTAGCCTTAAGTTTAGCATCTAGAGGTGGTTTACCAGGAGCTGAAAATTTATTCAACCAACAATTCAATCAATCCATTGCAACTGGGGATTACCAATCAGCTGTTAAAATCGCTGCCTCTTCAGCTCAATTGAGAACACCAGAAACAATTTCTAGATTAAAATCTTTAACAACAACTGAAGGTCCTGCACCAATTCTACAATATTTGGTTTATTTATTGGATAGAGGTTCTTTGAATAAATTTGAAACTTTGGAATTATCAAGACCATTGCTGCAACAAAATAGAGTAGAAACTTTAGAGAAGTATCTTAAGGAAGACAAATTAGATTATTCTGAGGAATTGGGTGATTTAATTAAACCATCAAATATTACACTGGCATTAGCTGTTTACTTTAAGTCAAATTCGTCTTCAAAGGTTGTTCAATGCCTTGGTGAATTAGGCCAATTTGATAAGATTATGCCTTATTGTGAAAAAGTTAATTATAGTCCAAACTTTGTTGTTTTGATTCAAAACATTTTAAGATCAAACCCTGACAAAGCTGCTGAATTTGCAACTTCACTGTTACAATCTCAAACTGATGTTAACATTCAACAAATCGCTGATATCTTTTTATCTCAAAATTACTTCCAACAAGCAACTGCTTTCCTTTTGGATGCATTGAAGGAAGATAAACCAGCTGATTCTCAATTACAGACTAGATTGCTAGAAGTCAATTTATTACATGCTCCTCAAGTTGCTGATGCAATCTTAGGCAACAACATGTTCTCTCAATTTGATAAACCAGTCATTGCTCAACTTTGTGAAAAGGCAGGTTTATATCAAAGGGCTTTGGAATTATTTGATAATATCAAGGATATTAAGAGAGTTATTGTTCATGCTGAAGGTTTACCAATTGATTGGTTAGTTGCTTTCTTTGGCAAATTGAATGTTGAACAATCAACTTCATGTTTGAGAGAAATGCTTTCTACCAATATGTCTCAAAACTTACAGGTTGTGATCCAAGTTGCAACTAAGTACTCTGATTTAATAAGTCCAATAATTTTAATCAAGATATTTGAAGATTTCAATTCAAATGAAGGGTTGTACTACTACTTGTCTTCTATTGTTAATATCACACAAGATCCAGAAGTTGTCTTAAAGTACATCCAAAGTGCTGCTAAGTTGGGTCAAGTTAAAGAAATTGAAAGAATTGTTAGAGATAACAATGTTTACAATGGTGAAAAGGTCAAGAATTTCTTAAAGGAAGCTCAATTAGAAGATCAATTACCATTGATTGTTGTTTGTGATAGATTTGATTTTGTTCATGATTTGATTCTTTACCTTTACAAGAACAAGTTATTCAAATTCATTGAAGTTTATGTTCAACAAGTTAACCCATCAAAGACTCCACAAGTTGTTGCTGCTTTATTAGATGTTGACTGTGATGAATCAATCATTAAGTCTCTTTTACAATCTGTCATTGGTCAAGTCCCAATTGGCGAGTTATGTGATGAAGTTGAAAAGAGAAACAGATTGAAGATTCTCTTACCATTTTTGGAATCAACCTTAGCTAATGGTTCAAATGATAAGTCTGTTTACGACACATTGGCCAAGATTTACATTGATTCAAATAACAACCCAGAAAAATTTTTGAAGGAGAATGATCAATATGATACTTTGATCGTTGGTAAATATTGTGAAAAAAGAGATCCATTCTTAGCTTACATCGCTTATGAAAAGGGTAAGAATGATTCAGAATTAATTGCAATCACAAATGAAAACTCAATGTTTAAATACCAAGCAAGATATCTTTTGGAAAGATCTGACTTAGGTTTATGGTCTCAAGTTTTAACAGACGAAAATATCAATAGAAGGCAATTAGTTGATCAAGTTGTTGGTACTGCAATTCCAGAATTGGAAGATCCACAACCAATCTCAATTGCTGTTAAGGCATTTATGGATAGTAACTTACAATCTGAATTGATTGAATTATTGGAAAAGATTGTTTTAGAGCCATCTCCATTCAATGGAAACCCATCATTACAAGCATTATTAATGTTAACAGCTGTTAAGGTTGATCCATCTAGAATTATTAGTTATGTTGATAAACTGGATGATTATGATGTTGATGAAGTTGCTCCAAGTTGTATTGAAAATGGTTTGCACCAAGAAGCTTTTGAAATTTATAACAAGTCTGAAAGATACTCTGATGCAATGAAGGTTCTTGTTGAAGATATTATGTCATTAGATAAGGGTGAAGATTATGCAGAAAAGTTGAACAAGCCTGAAATTTGGTCACAATTAGGTGCAGCTCAATTAAATGGTTTAAGAATTCCGGAATCAATTAACTCATATTTAAAGGCTGAAGATCCATCCAATTTTGTTCATGTTATTGAAGTTGCTGAACATGCTGGTAAAGAAGAAGAATTGATTCCATTCTTGTTAATGGCTAGAAAGACTTTAAGAGAACCAATGATTGATGGCTCAATCATCAATGCCTACGCCACCCTAGGTCAATTAAATGAAATTGAGAGATTCTTGAAATTATCAAATGTTGCAGATTTAGAAACAATTGGTGATAGATTATATTCTGCTCAAAACTATGAAGCTGCCAAGTTATTATACTCAAGTATTTCCAATTATTCCAAGTTGGCATCCACGTTAGTATACTTAAAGGATTATCCTTCAGCTGTTGATTGCGCTAGAAAGGCTTCAAATGTTAATGTTTGGAAACAAGTAAACCAAGCATGTATTGAAAATCAAGAATTTAAATTGGCTCAAATGTGCGGTTTGCATTTAATTGTTCGCGCAGAAGAATTGGATCCATTAGTTTTACAATATGAATACAATGGTTATTTCAATGAATTAATTTCACTTTTTGAAAATGGTTTATCATTAGAGAGAGCTCACATGGGTATGTTCACTGAATTAGCAATCTTATACACTAAGTATGCACCTGAAAAGACAATGGAACATTTGAAATTATTCTGGTCAAGATTGAACATTCCAAAGGCAATTAAGGCATGCGATGATGCTCATCTTTGGTCTGAATTAATTTTCTTATACTCTCACTATGATGAATGGGATAATGCAACTCTCACTATGATTGACAGATCAGAGGCAGCATTTGAACACAATTCATTTAAGGATATTATTGTTAAAGTTTCAAACTTGGAAATTTATTACAAGGCTATTAACTTTTACACCAATGAACATCCAACTTTGTTAATTGATTTATTATCTGTTTTAACAACTAGACTTGATTTACCAAGAGTTGTTAGAATTTTCCAAAAATCTGATAATTTACCATTGATTAAACCATGGCTAATTTCTGTTTTAGAAAAGAATAACTCAATCGTTAATCAAGCATACCATGATTTATTAATTGAAGAAGAAGATTATAAGACTTTGAGAGTTACAATTGACTCATATGATAAATTTGATCAATTAAGTTTAGCTGAAAGGTTAGAGAAACATGAGTTAATTTTCTTCAGACAAATTGCTGCTGTTATTTACAGAAGTAATAAGAAGTTCTCCAAGGCAATTTCAATTCAAAAGGAAGATAAGCTTTGGTCTGATGCAATTGAAACTGCAGCAATTTCAGAAAGTGTTAAGGTTTCAACTGAGTTATTAACATACTTTGTTGAAACTGGTAACAAGGAAAGTATTGTTGCAACTCTGTTTGCATGTTACTCATACTTAGAATATGATGTCGTATTAGAATTATCATGGTTACATGGGTTAGATGATTTAACTAAGCCATACCAATTATCAATTTTGAAGGAAAATCAAAAGAAATTGGATGCAGTTTACAAAGAATTTAAGATTAAGGAGGCTAGTAAACAGGATACTGAAGAAGGAGAAATTGGTCAGAAGTTATTAATTACCAATGGGCCTGTTGGTGGTGCAGCACCGTCATTAGGGTTTCAAAATACTGGTATGGGATTTGGAAATGGAGGATTTTAAATTATTAGGCGATGATGAAGTAATTAAGTAAGTAAGTTTATCATTATTATTTATTGAATTTTAGAGATTTGTTTGTTGTATTTAAAAGGTTATTTTAAAGTAATTATTAGAGGATAAATTCACCATTTTCATTTTTAGTAATGAATTTTTCTTCAGTAACAATACAATCAATATTTTTATGAGGAGTAACATCAAATGATGGATTCCAAACGTTGATACCAACAGGGGCAATTCTAACTTTTGATAAAGTAACAGTTTTCTTATTATTTGATTTAATAAAATCACCATTATCATTAACAAGAGCGCCTGAAACAATTGTTAATTCATCATGTGGTCTTTCTTCAATTTTAATATCTTCACCACTTTCTGTTGATTTATCAATTGTTGTAGTTGGTGCAGCACCAATGAATTTAATTTCTTTATAAATTGATGAAATTAGAGACAATTGAAAAGTACCAATTTTATTGGCCAAATCCCCATTTTGGACAATTCTATCAGAACCAACGATAATAAAACGTAATGGAGCATTTGATTTTAATTTAATTGTTTGATTAATATGATTTTCTGGATGGTTTAAGTTGTCAATAAGGAAAGAAACCATATTATCAGTAATTAAAGTTGAAGGAATTTGATCATACTGTAATTCAAAAGCAGTTAATCTTGAACCTTGATTATAAGGTCTTGTTTCACATGCATATACATGTTCAAACCAAAAGTCATAATCAGTAGTTGATTTTGAAAGGTAAGTGTTTAAATGACGTACAATTCCAAGGGCAGTACCATGATTTGAAGTAGCCAAAGAACCGGTATTGCAAATAGTCATAACAGAAAAGGGACCTTTGAAATTGGAAGATTTAAGAGTTTCAATAATGTATTTGAGACCATTTTCACCAATTGAAATGTTATATTGTAAATCTTCATCATATAACCTTTGACAAGTTTGTAAAATGATTGAATATAAAGTATCAATATCCTTTTGATCCTTATTAATAATATCTTTAAGTAAGTTACAGCCATTTGCTAAATTAACAGCAGTTGGTCTAGATTCAATAAGATAATCAATTCTCTTAATTAAGTTTGATTTGAAGTTGGTTAAATTGGACAGATCATAACCAAATTTAACAGCAAGCTCTTTGTCTTCAATGACTCTAGACAACTCAATAACAACGGAATAACAACCAACAAGCATAATTGCAGGGGCACCCCTTGTGTACATTCCCTTAATTGCATCGAATCCTGAAAATTGGGACAACTCTGGAAAAGTAGCCAATGGAGCAATGGAATCGATTGTAAGATAATCCGATTGGTGTGGGATAGTCAACTGGTTGAGAATTTCCAGTGAAGGCTTTGGATCCTTGGTGAATTTGATAGCTTGTAGAGACATAGTGAGTGGACAAGTGAAATATTAGTAGAAGAAAGTTAGTAGAAAAAAGAATGGAAAATCAATACACTTGTTTATACATAGATAAAACAACGTGGGGATTGTATTGTTTGGATATCTTCACGTGCTTTGGGAATTTATTTATTAGAGATGTTGACAAATAACCAAAATTACGTAATCTTACGTAATACAAACACGTGACGTTATTTATTTTTATATTTTTTTTTTTTTTTTTGTTGATTTTCCCATTCTTCGTTTATATTTTTAATTCTGGACTTTTCAGATCTGGAAGAAGAAACGAATTCTTTTCACTTTCTTTTCTTTAATTTGATAATATGACATTCTTTGATGAAATGAAGCAGGACTTCGGTTCTGTGCCAAGGCCAAATGGCGAGATAGCCACAAGCGAGTTCTTGTTGGCTTCTGAATCCCTTGTTAAGCTTTTCGATTTGTTAGGATCAAGTGCATTTGCTGTTGTCCAAAATGACATGACTGGGAATATTACTAAAATTCGTAAGAAGTTGACCAAGGACCCAATTGGGTCTGATTCATTAGAAAAATTGATTTTAAGTGAAGTTAATGGCGATAAAACTGCCACTCAAGGTTTACTTTGGTTAACAAGAGGTTTAGAATTTACTTGTGAAGCAATGAAGAAGGCAATTGATAATGAAGATTGGGAATTATCAAAATGTTTTGAGAAATCTTATTCTGAAACTCTATCTAAGTACCATTCATTCTTAATTAAACCAGTTTTTAAATTGGCAATGAAGGCCTGTCCATATAGAGTTGATTTCTTTAAGAAATTAGGTGAACCATTAGATGTTGTTTTGGAACAATTAAAGAAATGGGTTAAAGATTTATCAGCTGTTGTTACTCAAATTATGGAATTCTTTAAAAAGGGTAACTATGGTAAAGGCTTATAATTTGTAATAAAAACAAAAACAAAAACAAAAACAATAATAATAACAATAATAATAATAATAATAATAATAATAATAATAATAATAATAATAATAATAATAATAATAATAATAAGCTAAATAAATCTTAAACATAGTAAACGTGGTAATAAAATATGATTGTGAGAGGGGAGAAGTTTGGATAACCAAATTTGAGAAAGAAATGAACAAAACGTTTAAAACTGTAATTTAATTTAATTTAATTTAATTTATATCATAACATATTTTCTATACTTATAACAAGGCTAAGATGATTGCAGCAAGAGTAGTGAACATGGAGGATTGTAAACCAGCAGCATCACCTCTTGAACTCTCTGATGAGATTGATGAAACAGTATTATCAGAATCAGATGAATCATCACCACTTGAAGTCTTAGTTGAACCCTTTGTAGATGATGAAGATGAAGAAGATGAAACCTTAGCAGCTTTACAAACAAAGTCACCTTGAATAGAACCCTTCTTGGCAAGAGCATTGAATGGAGAACAATCAGCATGACCAGTAGTTTCCAAATCAAATGCACCTCTAACAGTTCTTAAATCAGTCATAGTAACATTATCAAAGGTACCCTTTAAGATAACGGCACCTTGAACAGTCTTAATGCTGTCAATGTTTTCAATAGATTCCAAGTTAGTGTTGTTAGCAATAACTAAACCACCACCAATTGCAGTAACATTTGAAAAATCAATAGCAGTTAAATCATCATTGTTTTCAATGGTTAAATCACCACCAATTGAAGTAATTAATGGGAATTCTAATTCTTCAACAGCAGATTCAAAGAAACCAGCAGACTTGTTAACACCTTGAATGTTTTCCATTGAAATGGATGAAACAGAGTAAAAAGTTAAGTTATTAGCCCAGATTAAGTTATCAAATGCAACAACAGTATCATCACCATTGAAAGCAACAGTCAAAGCATTTGAAACAGTTTCAATGTTTGAAGAAATAGAAGCCATGTTAAAATTGTTGTTAACGTTGAAAATTTCAACATTAAGTGGGTTAATACCATCTAATGAGTATAATTGAGTATCTGAAATCAAGATGGAGTTACATTCAGTAACCTTAGATAAACCAGTGTTAATCAAGTTTGGTAAAGTAACCCAGTTAATAGCACCAACAGATTCTAAGTTAGCAAAAGATAAAGTGGACAAGACAGTCAAACCAGTTAACTTTAATTCACCAGTAATAGTGGTTAAAGAGTCAGCAGTGAAAGCAACTAAACTGGTGGCGTTGAAAACATCAACATTACCGTAAATGACCTTAACATTGGCAATAGCAGCAGAACCTAAATCACCCTTTAAAACAATGTCACCTTGAACGGCTTCACAACCAGAAAGCCTGTCCAAGTCAGCTTGGGCAGTGGCGGTGAAGGTGGAAGAGAAGGAACAACCTGAAGCAACTTCAATGGAAGTGGTGGAAGCCAATGAGGCAACAACACTTGTGTTGACATCATCTGTGGTAGTTGCAGTAGTTGTGTCCTTTGCAAATGCAGCAACAGCAAGAGAGAGGAAAGCAGCGACAGAGGAACTGAATTTCATCTTTGATTAATAAAGAGAAAGGTAGCAAGGGGAGAAATAGATGAAAATCTTTTGTTTTCTTTTCCAACGCGCTGGTTTTAGTTTATATACCTAAAAATAGATTGGCTAAATGTAAACAATAACGAAAAGAGAACGTTAAAGCCATTTAACATAGATATTTATCATACCATTAAGTAGAGGGAATTCCAAGGTGGCAAAGGGTCTTTTCTTCGAGACAAAAGCTTCAAATATTGGCAACTTTGTGTCCCCGGTCGTAAAAGAGGCTCAGCACCACGGTGATCTATCAGATCCGATTCGATCAAATCACCCGAAACCCCCCCGGTAAAGTGATAGCAATTTCGGATAACGGTTTCCACTTGAGAAGTGATCACAGTGGTTCAACTTCTGAAAGGACTGCTCCTATATTAAATTTTGTTCCTTTCCAGTGGTTCAATTTTGGAGACATTACAGTCATTTCAGTTATTTACACAATTGTCGTAAATTTCTCAAATAGGTTAATTGAATGAATAGCCTGCAAATAAACTAATTGTCAGTCATTGGTTTCTCTCTTGGCATTGCATGACACTTTCACTAATTCTGCAAAAAAGTTTAATTAAACATTCTGTAACCCAGAAACGCCAACCACTTTACCACCGTTGTAAACTTAAAGTCACATTACTATTTAATAACAGGCCACAATCCCCCTTGAAAAATTTAATGTTTACGTTATCATTTTTATTTCAGAATGGATTATCTTACTTATCATTTATCCGTTCCCATTGGACCAAACAATGTCATTTGAAGTTTACAACTCGTTCTTTTTAAAGGATATCGACCTGTCATCTTATCAGGATACATATTTAATAGACGTTCAAAAGGCCAATGAATGTGACAGAGAAACCTTGGCCAGTTTATATTCAAACTTTGATGTTAAGAAAATGTTTAATAGACCATCCCATTTTAAAAGATTAATTTCAGAACCAGCCGGAATGATAATGAATAACCTTTTAGATTCAGATTTTATTAATATTGTTGAAACACTGAAACCAAATTCCCCAATTCATCCAGAAGATTCAAAACAAAGTAATAGTGATAAAATTGATCTTTCTCACTTTCAACATCAAGAGTTACAGGTAATTCCAGATACAGCTAAACAAGAGAAATTGCCATTATCTATTCCAAATTTTAATATCAATGTCTTGAAATTGAAACAGGAACCAACCCAAGTCCAACTTTTAGATAATAGCAATTCTTTAGTTAATATTCAAATGGATTGTAAATTAGATGGTAAATTCTACTTGAATTCAAGGTTCCTATCTAAAATTTCAACAGATACAATTCCTATAGTTTGTTATAGGAGAAACTATATTAATTTGGAAATTAATTTATCACTAAGTAATCAGCCTTGTTGGATAATACACAATAATTTCAAATATCATATCAATAACTTGTTCATAGATTTAAAATGTACAAGTAATTTTAAAGGTGAGGAGCCAGAAGTTTTGTTTTTTGAACCATCAAAACCTTCACCTACATTACAATCAAATGTTGATATTCCATCAAACTATCACCCAAGGATTCAAATCAATGGAGGTGATATATCTGATAAATCCTTTTTATTCAAGAGGTTCCAATTTAAGAAGGCCACCCCAAATAATGGGAAATTTATAGTGAAAGATTATTATTATCTTAATGTAAAATTGATAGCAGAGCTTTCACTTTATGAAACGTCAATTGGATCAAAGAGATTACAACCATTTGAGATCCCAATTGTCAATTTAATATCACAGCCAATTTCTGTTAGAGGCCGTAACCCTTCATTTTACAATAATAGAGAGGATGTACCAATTACCAAAGTATAATAATTACTTATATTATATACTTGTGTATACTAATAAATATTGTATTTTTAAGCCACTGTCATTCTTCATAAAACTTTAAACTTTAAACTAAAATGATAGTTAAAGACATAAAATTCCCACCAGGGAAGGGTCAATTATTTTATTCTAAGTCAAAGGTTTATTTACATCCAACTAATCAAAAAAGGGATAATATCCCAGGGTATTTAACTATTGTTAAACCATTCCCCAAATCAGATTTTAATGAATTTATAATTGCATTCATACCAGAGAGTGATTTAGAAATAGATGATAAGAATTCCATAGATAAATTTGATTTATATGGTCTTGATGGTGATAAATTCGATTTTTATGGTGATAATTCAAAGAGTTTAACAATTGATAACAAACCAAAAATAAATGAATTTATAAATAGACCAAGACTTTCATCAATTTCAAGTTATGCATTTGGTTTACCAATTGGTGAGTTATATTCAATCCAAGTTAGACCTAAGACAACCAATTTATGGCAAGGTTCAATAATTTTTCATCCAAAATATGAAATGGATCAAATCCCTCCAGTATTCTTTCATGATGATGAATCCCCCGGTACGAAAAGGGAAGAGAAATTAAGAATGAATACATTTGAACCATTCTCTCAAAATGTTATTGGTACAAATGCACTTTATTGGGGCGGTGATAGATTCATTTCATGTTTAAAATATTATTGTGATTTAAAAGAGTCTCCTATGGAAAGGGGTATGTTTTTAGTTAATTCAAATAATGAAGATGCATTCAATTTTATACCAAATATCTTACCACAAGAAGAAATAAACGGTGGTACTAATTACCTTGACAATGCTTTGAATAATGCTAAATGGTCAATTCTAACAAATTTAGCAAATGTAACAGGATTTGCTAAAAAGCAATTCGACTCAATCATTGAAAATGATTCAACACCATCATTCATTAAGAAATTAATTGAGAATAATAAAAAGAATGTCCCTGTTGATTTTGATAGTGCAAATATTTATTTAGCAAAATGGGCATTAAAAGTTCAAGAAGAAGCTGAAAGAAGTAGGAAAATGATTATTGGTAACGGATATTATAATGATTTAATTAAATCAGAATTTGGGAATAATTTTATTGAATTAACACCAAATGAAGTTTCAATGGCTACAAGGCATGCACCAATTCAACTTGAAAAATGGGAATCATATTTTGATTCAACAGGTAGACTCCAATATACCACTGGGGAAGTTATAAAGGACATTTTTCATAGTGGAGTTGAACCAAAAATAAGAGATAAAGTTTGGCCATTTTTATTAGGAGTATACCCATGGGATTCATCTAAAAGTGAAAGATTAATTTTATTTAAAGCACTTGAAGATTCTTACATAGAATATAAGAATAACTGGAAGGGGGACTTGAAAAAGCAAAAAGAAGATTTATTTTGGAAGGATCAAAGGAGTAGGATTTTAAAGGATGTTAAAAGGACAGATCGGGAAATTGAATTATATAAACAAATGGATGATGAAGGGTTAAATGATGATGGTGATGAAAATGAAGAACAAGATTTTGAATTTAAAAACCCTAATTTAAACAAATTAAGAGATATCTTATTCACATACAATGAGTTAAATTTTAATCTAGGGTATGTTCAAGGAATGTCAGATTTATTATCACCATTGTATTATATCTTTCAAGATGAAGTGATGACTTTCTGGGCATTTACTAGATTCATGGAAAGAATGGAACGTAATTTCATTAGAGATTTAAGTGGAATGAAAACCCAAATGGTTACATTAACAGAGTTAGTTCAATTCATGTTACCCGATCTTTATATTCATTTGGAGAAATGTGATTCAAGCAACTTATTTTTTTTCTTTAGAATGTTACTTGTATGGTTCAAGAGGGAGCTATCATTCAATGAAACAATGCAATTATGGGAAGTGTTGTGGACTGATTTATATTCATCGCAATTCATTCTATTTGTTGCATTAGCAATCCTCCAAAAGAATTCAAAGATAATCATTGGAAATCTTCATTCCTTTGAGGATATTCTTAAATATACCAACGATCTGAATGGTAATCATGATATAGGCGAATTGCTAACAAGGGCTGAACTTCTATTCATTAAATTCAGACAAATGGTTGAATTGATTGACAGAAAGAATCTTTCTTTTACCAATATGGCCCCCAGAGAGTCCGTTCCAATCAGTGAAAACATTCGGTCTCTTTTAAGTCGCGATATTATTATAGCAAAGGAGGAACAAAGAACCGAGTCGACGCCATTTGGATGATTAAATATTTTACTATTTTGTACTTTTTTGCTGAGCGTTTTTTGTTTACCTTCCTCACATAGCAAATTAATATTTTTCTTTCTCTTATGAAAAATTCAAACCCCAGTGATACAAATGGAAACATTGGGGATGCCGCTAAAAACCCATCGAAGAAAGAAGGAGAATATGAGCGGCCTTTTCAAGGACATGGCCTTTTATTTACTGGAGCCCATCGATTCCAATTTGGGTCAGTTGATTTCCCATTATGGTGGTCACGTGCTGAGTGAACCGAGAAAGACGTGTATAGTTATTGTTAATTCCAGCAGTAACAACACAAGTAAATTCCCCACAGTGATATCACAGGACTTTGTAAATGATTCAATTGAAAAGGGTGTTATCCAGGACAGGAGGAAATACACTATTAGGAAATTGGTTAAGGCGGCTGACATAAAATTAAATCTCTCCCAATCAGATCAGGAGAAATTAGATAACGGAAAGTTGACTTTTAACAAAGAGGCTTTCGCTAATACAAATGGAAAGAAAACTAGTAAATTCACGAAACCAGAAGATGAATTTATTCTTGATTTAGTTAGAAGGAACCCAAATTTAAGATCAACACATAGTTTCTTCGAAAGGATATCACAATTTTTACCATTGGCTGGTCACACTGGTAATTCAATTAGATATAGATTTAGAAAAATTTTATCAAAGGAGATGAAATATTATTATTTAGTTGATCCATTAACAAATGAATTAAAAATTGATCAAGAGACAAATGAACCAATTAAAATATATGAAACACCATCTTTAATAAAATCACAATATACAGCAGAGGAGGATTTATTTTTATGTAAATCAGTATTGGATTATATAAATGGGAAAACATTTCCTCATATAAAGAGGAAAAGACTAAATGTTTCAATCCCTGAAATTGTTTATCAAAATATATCAAATGAAATGTCAAATCATTCTGCTTTATCGTACAGGGATAGATATAGAAAATTCGCATGTAAATATGGATTGCAAAATTACATTGATTATTATGAAAATTGTTTAAAAGAAGGTACAACTCCGAACCCAATGAAAAATTTGAGTTCAAGGACAGATAGAAAGGGTGTACCAAGACAAATGTTTAGTGAAGCAATTGTTGATGATACGAATATTGATGATGATAATGATGATGATAATGATGATGAAAACGTAAATGAAGTTCAACCAACTAATGAAAAGATTGAAACATCAAAAGAAAAATTAACTACTGAACCATTAAAGAAAAAATTGAAACTTGATACATCAAAAATAAAATTGGAAGATCCTGATTCGTCTGTAGCTGTTGCTGCTGCTGCAATTGCAAATGTATCTGAGCAACTGCCAAAACCTAGAAAGAAGAAGAGTAAAAAGAAACCATCTAAGGCTACCACTGATGATCAATTACCAAAAGAAAACATAATAGAAGAGCCAACAACAGGAACAAATATTTTTGAAGAGGATATTGTTAATATCGTTAAAAGTGAATTAGTGGACAATGACGTTGTTGATGTAGTAGATGATGATAACGAAATTAGAGAAGATGAAGGATTGATGGATTACAAACAATTACTTGAAATTGATCCTGAGCCTTTGAAAAATAGGCAATTGAACCCTGATATTGACGTTATTATCAACAATGTTTCGCAATGCTTTGACAGTTTTGTTGATGGTACCCCATATGACATATTTAAAGATTTGAATGATAGTACAGGAATTTCAATGCTTTGGTTGACTTATTGGTTTGATTGTTCATGTGGTATGTTACAAACATTTTATGAAGCTATTATACATTATTTACAGTCAGGGGACTTGATATTAGAAAATGTTTCTGGGTTTTGGACAGAAAAGGATGATGAGTTATTAAAGAAGGATCCAAATAATTTGGAATTATTAAAACTTCATGGTGAGGAAAGTGTTGAAAAGCGTAAGACTGTTTTATTTTAACATTATAGTTTTAGGCATACCTTGTGTATAATATGTTTTATATTTGTAATTTTCTATATTTATTAATTCAATTACTTATTTATCAATGGATGATTTCCTAATCACCCTAAAGTATGTTATCAACGCAAGTGTTAATGCAATTATTGAAAGAATAAAGCAAATGTCAAATGCTGACCCATAACAATTTGATTTTAAATCACAAACGTAAATTGATTTCCCATTATCAATATCTATTAATTTTGAATGACTATCATAAACATTTGCCATGTAACTACTCAAAATTAAATTTGACACAATTGGTGACAAATTAATTAAACCCCAATTGAAGGAAAAATTAGGTACCCCCCATAAATCACTTGTTATTTGCACCATTGCAGAATATAATGACCCATATCCAAATCCAAATGTTACACTCATTAACCACATTAAGTCATATGATTGATTAAATGTCCCTAACAAAGTACCTGCTATTGTTAAAACCAATGGTATACCTAAGATTAATAATCTTGTTTGATCAAATTTATGGACAACTATATCACCAAAGAAACTATTAAACAGCCTTCCAATACATGATGTTAATGATAATAAGAATACTTGCATTTGTTGATCATGTTGTAAATTTGAATCAAAATTTGGGTCTGATCCAATGAATTTGGACCCACCACGGAGAGCAATCACAATAATCCCAATTGAGTAAATGTACATTTGAGTTATACCAGCTAGAACCGACAAGGTGACAGTTAAATTCCAAAAGTTAAGATGTTTTAATACCAATTTTTCAATATTGATATTGTGTGTATCATGAATATCCAGATCACTCTCATAAGAACCTATATCTACGGGTAATTGTTCCAGTGAAATAGATTTAAAGTCTCTATCCACAATGTAAATCATTGGTAATGTCAACACAAACACAACAAAGGTAATAGCAAAAATGGAGAACAATAACTTACCAATATCACCTGTGAAGAACATTGAACCTATCAAAGAAAAGAATAGCCCACTTGCTCCAAAAAACGTGTTCGGTAAACCGGCAGCTATTCCCTTATGATGTGGTAAAACCAGCAAACCACATTTCATTGAAACAAGCAAAATAGAACTAGACCCCACTCCGATAAACAGGAACAAGATACAAGAGTAATAAACATTTGAATATTCGTATGAATATTGGAGGTAGAACAAGAGATACCCGATTGACACAAACGACGCCGAAACTGACGCCATGATACTTGTTCCAACTTTGTCAATGATCTTCCCCACTACGGGCCCCATGATCATCATGGCCGATTGTCCACAGATAGCAACTCTCGATATCTCGGTTGCGGTGTATCCCAATTGTACCGCCACTTGAGGAGAATAAGCCCCAAACAGATACATCGTACCAGCAGCCAAGTTCATGAAACAGACACTGGCCAACACCAGCAACGTCTTGGTGTCAAATGTACCCGTATTTGCCATTTTGTCAGGTAACAAAAACATCAAAATAAAGAAGAGGAATATTTGATCTTCTTAATCTACTAATTCAGATGATTTCCCCATTGAAAATTGCATTTTTTGGTTCGGACCACTTTAGTATTAACTGTCTCAAGCCACTATTATCTACTATGGAAAAAAGCGGAGGGATTATCGACATTATTTCCAGGAATCCAAAGAAATCAGGAAGGGGATTGACACTTTTTAAAGATGTCCCAATTGCTGGGTTTGCTAAAGAGAATGGTTTACCATTGTTGAGGGCAGACAAGAAAAGTGACTTTGTGCATTTGTCCGCTACAAATTACGATCTTTGTATTGCCGTTTCTTATGGACGTTTGATCCCATTCACCTTTTTAGACAGTTTAAAATATGGTGGATTGAATGTTCATCCTTCCTTACTTCCAAGACATTCCGGACCGGCGCCATTACAAAGAGCATTATTAGATGGCGATGTTGATACAGGTGTTACAATCCAAACTCTCCATCCAACTGAATTCGATAAAGGTGATATCTTGCTCATGGAAGAGTATCATATAAAATCAAATGAATCACTTGATTCTTTAACTGAAATATTATCACTTAAGGGTGGAGATCTTTTAAAAACAGTATTAGAACAAGGAATGTTTGATAAATCCTCATCACATTACAAAACCATTCAACCTTCATTGCCATTCTCCTATGCTGCTAAAGTTACTAAGGATGATTCAAGAATAAATTGGCTTACACATTCAACGAGAGAAATAATGAGAAGGCAATCAACTTTAGGAAATTTATTTACTTATAAATTGGCATTACCAAAGAAAGCTAGTAAGAAACCAGTTTTCAAAAGAATAATCTTATCAGATTTAGAACCTTTCATGCCATCATCTGATCATTCACAAAATATATCAATTGGGAATTTCGCTTTAGAGGACGAAACATTGTACATAAAAACAGTTGATGGATTCATTACTCCTAAGTTAATAAACACTGAAGGAATTGGATCGGAAACAGGGATTAAATTCTTTAACTCATTAAAGAAAAAATTCAATAACACTGAGACTTCATTCAATAATATCGTCTCTGATTCTTAAAATATAAAACTTATAATGCAACAATACATTTCTTATTATATGTAGTAACCCCAATACATATCTTCTTATAGATATATCTCCTCTCTGATTTTTCACTAATTGGTATGAACATACCATTAACATCACCATTCTTCTCATAAATGATAATACCAGTCTTTTCCATTGTGATATTACTTATTTTATCATAGGCTAATTGCCAGTTAACTGTCGCAGATGATATTTGAATAATTAATATTCTTTTCAATGAAACAATACAAGCTGTTTCACCACCTTGTAATACAACATGACCTAAATAATCATCATCTGTATAAACACCGCCATCACATGTCTTTAACCAAAATAGACCTCTTGACTCGCGTTCAGAGTATGGAATAACCTTACCATCATATGGTATATACCTAGTAAATCTAACTTTCTCTAACCCTCCCAAATCAAATACAGTTGTAGTATTCTTAATTGTCTCACTAATGTTGTTGGCAAAATCAAATACACCAGTTGCAGTCTTTGTTGGTAATCCCCAAAGACCTTTACCAAGACCTCTAATAAATCCACTTGCACCATCCTTCGTTGCTCCATTATATGGATCAACAGCTAATCCTGTAAATCCAGATGTTATGCCATCATACAATGATGTGGCACCATTGGAAAAACCGGCCATTGGGTGTTTTGGAATATTTCTCTGTTTATTCAACCTTCTCCTCTCTTGGAAATCTCTATCCATTGATGCTGCTGTTAAACCCTTTGCCACTGAACCAGAAAATCTACTAACACTATCACTCAACCCAAAAATTGATTTTTTAAAGAAACTTAATCCACCCTTTGCAATCCCAATACCCACCTCTTGTGGTTCATTCATCATATATCCTTGATATGGTTCATAAAATATATCCATCACACCAGAACTAATATTATTGAATAACCCAACTGGGTTACCAAAAACATCAGCAGACCCTAAAACTTTGTAAAATTGGTAAAGGAATGTCTGAGTGTAATGCTCAGATATGTTCTTCATCAAATATGGTAATGGAGTTCTAACATTCTCCAAGTACAATGCTGATAATTTAACTGGTGCCTCATTGATATTACCAATGGCCATAGTCAAAACATCAACAGCAACATACAATGCATTATTTTGAGATGTTGTCTCATTGGAGCTCAACTTATCAGTTCTAACAAAAGAAAGGTTGAACTGTAAAGGTTGAATATTCAATGCCTCAAAATACAAGTCATTAGTTGACCTAATTGTTGGTGGCTCTGGGATTTCCAAACTTTCATCCCATAAAACATCATTGATATCCAAATTCCATGCAGCACCTGGAACATTAGAAAAGTCCAGTAATGCCCAAAGAAAATCTTCGTCAACTTCAATGGATAGCTCTTGTAATAAGAGAGTGGCAAATTTAATATAATTAACTCCATGTGATGTATCTTTCATTCTACAAATAGCCGATGAAAAAATTGGATGGTTTTCCATTTCAATGCTTGATTTTGGAACAACTGTTGGATAAATAATAATTGGATAAATTGGCGGGTAGAGTTGATTATCAACCTGGAACCATTTCAATTTCAATGTGAGATTTTGATATAAATCAGATTCGTTATACTTTAACTCTGCACCATTCATCGAAATATAACACAATTCTTGAAAGTTCCTATTGATTAAGGATATCCCCAAACCTTCAAACTTCAGAATGAATTCTGTATGATAATTCTCATCCTTCATTGTTGATTCAAATTCATTCGATGTTACAACAGATGTATTCGTATTCACATTTTTCAATTGATACATACTGACCTTTGGATCGTACTTAGAAATTGTTAATGATTGAACGGGCCCATCAGCAATAACATTCAAATCAACCGATTTCAAACTTTTCGGATCAGATTCTAATTTCATTGGTAATAATGAACCAATTTCTGCTAACTGAATATACCTTTGATGTGCTCCATATCTTAAAACAAGTTCTTTAACTTCAGCAGCTGGGAAATCCCATGCATATGGCATCGCACTTTTAGGTGGAATTTTGTAATAAATAGGAGTGAATGGTTTATCTGATGTAGTATTTCCTCGCTTATCAACATATGGATTTGCTTGGTAGAAAAAGAATTCATAGTCACTAAAGTTTCTAATTGAGTACGGCCATAAATCATTGGCACTCATGACCATAATATAAATAGATGCATCTTCATTGCTAACAATAACTCTTAACAAAGTGTGGGTATCAGAATCTAAACGTTTCACCCTAATGAAATTTTCACCCAATTGAGTAATAGAAAAAGGAGCGGATAAATGATCTTCATTGTTCAGAAACCCTACCATCAATTGCTTGTCATCAATTTTTGGCATGTTATATACAGGTAAAGTTTCACCTGATTTAACATCTAATGATTCAGCTCCACCTGGTCCACAAATGGAGATCGATGAGGAAAGTGTGTTCTTAATGATGTACCTTGGTGCTAAATTAATAACTTTCGTTAAATTATAAATCCCACGACCATCACTAATATGAACACCCATGTTATACTCTCGTTTGCTTATAGTATAATCTTTAGTAGGTATATCCATTTTGACTTCAAATGACTGACCAATTTTATCAATGCTGACAGCATTACTGGTATTAGAGTCTCCAATGGTGAAATTGACCCTATTCTTTTCTAAGTTACCCTTAAATATACTTTTATTGTTATTGGTGAATGAAAACATATCAGGAAAATGAACATCGTCCTTGTTACCTGCCTTAGAAATTAAGGCATTTGTCTTGTCACTAACACGCACAGAGCGACCTGTCCGATTAACAATTAAATATGGAGTGTAAATTGAAATTTTGAATCCATTTCGTCCGTCTTGAATATAACGTAAACATAAGTTTAATCTTTGACCATCTTCCTTTGATCTCAGTAGTATTTCATTATCTGTATCGGTCATTGAAGCAACAGAGTGAACAATAGCAGGTTGTGATATCTCATATTTAGAGTTCAATGCTTTAATTTTCATGATAACATTCTTATTAATGTTAATCAAATGAAATGATATTTTTTCACCTTTGACCATTTGGTTAAATGTAACCTTTTCATCCTTCTGATACAAATAACATTCAATATCAAATGGTAGTAAATTCTCAACTATTAAAGGTGGTGTAATATTGATTTCCATATGAGGGAATATAGTAGTTAATGGCTCTGACTTAGCATAAGTTGCATGTGCTTTGAAAAAATACGAACCAACATCTTGCTCTTGTCCTGTATTCTCACATTCCAAGTAGACATCACTATCCTTTAAAATTCTCCAATTCATATCAACATTACCTTGTTGACCTAATATTTTAGCCTTAGATGGACCAAAAACGCCAGATTCAACAACTGGTCTAACAACAAACCTACCTTTGTAAACATAGTCAATAGGTAAAGAATATTTTTCGCCTGGTGGAATAACAATCTCTCTATCAATTGCTATTTCACCATCGTTATTGGTCATTCCAATGTTGATGGCAGTAGGAGTAACATTATTAATATCCACAGTTGACTTAAGAGTAACCTGTTTCACGTTGTCTTGTCTCAAAATCACCTCACAAGAAAGTCTATTATGATATTCACCAATAATTGGAGAGAGCATAAACACTTCTTCACCTTCTGTTCTCAAACCAATATTGGAAATTATATCATAATTTGAATCCAAGAACTCAACACCAATGGTACCTGAAGTATTATCAATTGATAGATTCTCACGAGTCTGTTTCCAATCCTCAAATGACCATGCAACAAACTCTGAATCTTTTAATAATGTTAATTGTTCACGCTCTTCAACTACCTTACCATTACGAGAAATCCAAATATTTAGATCATAACCTGTTTGATTGACAATCCGATATTGTGAGTTCTTTCCTCGTGGCTTCAAATCCCGTTTTTCAGTCAACAAAGCTGTAAGATGAGAAACTGTTGCAATAGTTTTGGATGTGATATTCACTTCAGCTTTCTCTCTGGAATAAACATTTGTGACTATCTTACCGTCCGAATGCTTTTCAATATGGACATTTAAAGGCCAGTTGTCAATTAATGATTCCCAAGAGGAACTCGAATAATTAAAAATGTTGACCAAAGAAGTGAATTGAACATCTGCATAAAGCTCTGTAGACCAATCATTTGCTTTGACGTCAAATGGATCAATATTGAAATCAAAAATTGGTAATTCATTAATATCACCCATTAAAACTAATCTAGACCCACCAAATGCTACATTCAGTCTTTCACCCTTTGTAATAACTGTTGGAACTTCGGCTTTTCTTCTCGTTCGACTACTTGAAGCTAAAGAAGAAAGTATTGATGGTGCATATTTGGAAACTTTCTTACTGATATCATCACCTAATGAATTTGCGGTTTGTGGTACATATCCTACCTTTTCCATATTTTTCATTGCCTCTGAGTACATATCAGAGGCTCTATTAAAAATTTCTAGTGCTAATTTGATATCACCCAATGACAATCTCATTACCAAGGGTTCGACATTCCCTTCAATTTTAGTGACAAAACAATTTTCATCGCATCCTCGACTATCAATATTGATACCTAAAGAGAAGTCATCCAAGATTCTCAACCTAGAAGTTTTGTATGAATTCATTTTGCATAAAAACATACCAATACCGTTGACGTTTATATCTAAAATTTCACTGATATTGAGCTTCAATTCACCAATTTTAAAAACAATGGCCTCTGTATCTTCTCTCTCAGAATTAGCAAGTAAAATAATGGACGGATTGTAAACTTGAATAAAGTAGGAAGCCGATCCTGAAGAATTTACTGGCACTGAAATATCTTGGTTTTCAATTGTTTGATCAATTCCTTTAATACTTTCAATATCTAAATCGCCATGCAACACAGGTTCATATGTAGCGACGTCAATAAACATTTTCAAAGCAAAAAAATAGTCCATTGCTAAAAGTAACTTTGGACTGTCAACTAAAATTGTTACATCAGTATTTGTTTTTCCATCAACAATCTCTGATTTAAATTTGGCCATAAATTGATAATCTGTAAAATCAACATCTGGCATGATGGATGTAAACTTATTCTTACTTTTTTCTCTCAGGTCATCAATGACAAATGATTTAACATGTAAATCAGATTTATAAGAACCATCTTTAGCTAAAGAAAGTGTCAAACCAATATCATTTAAAGAAAATTTAGACAATTTCTTACTTGCTATGTCACATGAATCTTTGGTATCATTAAATAATGTGAGTGAAAGTAATGGAATTTGAAAAGATACATCTATCTGTGGTGCTGATTTCTCTGCGTTAACTTCAGTTACCTCTTCTTCCGCTGGTTTCAGCTTGCAAGAACTGTTGCGATTCAAATCACTGGTACTTTCAACCATCTTATCCCTAATTATCATATTGGCATCATTTGCATCATTCTCAAGTTCTTCCAGTTCACTATAGTCAACTTTAGATGCATTAAATGTCCGTGGAAAACATTTCAATATTTCGATAATGGTCGATGCTTGCCATTCAGTTAACAAAATCTCCTTACCAATAATTCCACCTTTTACAATAATGTCTGGTCTATCAATTGATTCCCCTGTGTATGAATTGATATCAAATTTAAGATCTAATTGCTCAATAATATTTAAATTTTGAATTGAATCATCAAATAAATGGAATGATGACGAAATCTTTGTATTGGTTAAGCTTGCTACCATTAAATTGAACGTGGTGCCATCTTTAATTTCAAATTTGTTTTCAATGCGAACTTCACCCAAATTGGCTGTGATTGAATCATATTTATTTGTAGTAGGATCTAAAATTTTTGGGAAAACAAAAATTGGAGCTCTA
The DNA here is from genome assembly GCA_030564545.1 of Saturnispora mendoncae. NCBI lineage: Eukaryota > Fungi > Ascomycota > Pichiomycetes > Pichiales > Pichiaceae > Saturnispora > Saturnispora mendoncae. Next base: position 153,569 of record JAJLVT010000105.1, read on the forward strand.
ATCAACATCTCAAATTTTGTTGTTGAAGGGTATTCAACATTATTAGCTTGATCCAATGCTGCATCTCTAGCTTGATCATAGATGTACTTCATTTGCTGAAATTCACATAGGAAAGAATAGAGCCTATTGAATGAATCTTCCATAAATAAAACAACCATTGATTTTGAATCAAACTTAAATTCTGAGCCATACGGTCTGATATTAGTTTCTGGATCATATGTTTCATAATATAAATCACACAAGTCATCACCTTGAATGGTAATCAACTTCTGTGGAGTTGATCTGAAGTTATCAATTAAACTTAAACCACCTATTGTTGCATTTACTTTCAAGCTATCAGGTAACATAAACATTGCAACCTTTGCATCCTCTAAAACCATAGTAGCTAATTTTTCGTTATAATCGTTTAAAAGAAGATTAAAACTTTTCAATCTCAAATTCAGGTTGATATGTTGTGGAGCATTACCTGTCTGTTGTTCTTGATTATGCCTTAATTTATCAGCTGGAACTTCAGGCGCCAATGGATCTGTAAATGTATTTAATGAGTAATTTAATAGTGTCAAAAGTGATTTTCTAGTTATAACTGCTTGGAAATCAGAAATGTCTATGTTAATGTCTTGGTCGTAACACTCAATAATTTCATCATTAAAAGGAACCAATCTCAAAGATCTTTGATATTTCATTATGAACAAATCTTCCTTACTGTCTTGATTTGGTTTGTGACAAATTAACTTTTTGAATTCATCAATATTGGAGTTTTCAATAAAATCATCTATTGATAGATCAGCCAATTTTAAATCGACATTCATATCCTTAGAAGTTTTGTAAAAATTCAATCTAAAGTCATCACCAATTAAATCAATTAGAACATCAGACTCATATGTGGCAGGGTTTGAGCAACGTTTGAGGGAAATAATAATTTTATCCATATTGAAATTTAATTCAATTTCATGTTGCTGATCCAATCCAGAATCTTCAGCCATTTCTACTTTGGCTTGTACTTCATTATTATTTGAATCAGTAGTATAATTGCCACTAATATACCCAATATCACTCGGTTCGCCATCAAGCGATCCAGATGTATTTAAATCTGAGGAATCATTTACAGGGATCTCTATCATTTCCATATCCACAAGTTCCATAAATATTTTATACTGGTAATCGTTTAACATTGCTTTAAATCTAGGAATATCCCCTCCCACTTTGATCCTTGGAAATTCAGGTAAATTTGGAATAATTGAAGTTTCAATCAAAAAGTTAATATTTAAATTATCCAAAATCATAGATGGCTTATCGCCATTGGAATGAAGTTGCTCGATCGTGGATCTGATATCAGGACCAATTAAAATTTGTGCATCTTGAAGAACTAATTTGAATTTATCGTACATATATTTACCAATATTCTCCCAATCTTTTTCAGTGTAATTGTCTTTCCTTTCCTTCCTTATTTTATCAATGTTTTCCTTATCAACTAAATCGCTTAAAATGCTGATGTGACCAGCATCTAAAATAGCAACTGGGGAGTTCCAATTAGTTGCGTCGATTGGTAAAATAAGGAGTGGAGCTTGAAGATCCATCTTGCAATTGATTGTTTTATGGTTTTCAAATGCAGATTGGATCCCAATTCTTGTCATCTTTGTAAAATCAGATAGAGTAGATTCGGCTGCATTTATTAAACTACCAAATGTATCTTCATGGGCTTTAGGGGGTTGAAAGAATTTAAGAAGTTGACCAATAAACTTCGGATTGTGGAAGATTGTCATACTAGTAAGTTTTGCAAGTAATTCAGAATCTGCCGATTCATCCAATGGATTATGTTCATAAGAAACTTGAAATAAGGGATCTTTTTCAACCGCTTCTTTAACTTCTTCATTGTTCTTTTGGTTTTCAAATGGTTTCACACTCACTATGTGTTTATAAAGGGTACTATCCGAACCATCTTCTACTTTGAATTCATTCAATTTAAAACCAATGTAATATGAATCCTTTCTTTGAAAGAAATCAACTTGACCACCATTTGAAACAAACTCAGCAATTGGACTTTCACTATGAAGTTGTTTAATTGTGAACGAACCTGTGTTTAATCTGCAACCAACTGCAATCATTACCCGCTCTCTTGGTAAGTCCAATGATTCTACTGTACTTTTTGATTCATCAAATTCAATAGCATCAAAAAATTCATTCTTTTGTTCCTCGGTTATCTGAAGGTCATCCGGTACATCTGGGTTCTCAGTAGTTTCTCCACCCCACCAAGAAAACCAACCTTTTTGCTGCGAAGCAACTGTATCTTTGGGCTTTGGCGGGTGTAGTTTTTTATGCTTCATCTTTGCCATCGAACGATATAATTTTAAATCATCATATTCACATTCAACTTCAAGCTTTTCCAAGTTCTCTTTGTCTTCTATTGTCAAACTAGCTGGATCTTCAATTTTTTTATACCATAGATTCACATATTCGATTCTTTCATCCCTGCGTTTAGCTATGTATTCCCAGGTAGATTTATAATTTCTTTGATGAATTTCATCATAAACACATTCAAATGCATATTTTAACCATTTCTTTGCGTCTTCTTCAATAGAAACTGTTGGCCTGAATTTCTTAAATTTATAAGTCTTCTGGTACCAGTTTATTCTTGCTATTGTATCTAATATATCTCTATATTGCAAAGATGATAAAACAACTTTGAATTGTTCAAAAAAGAGATCCAGTTCATAATGAGGCTGATTCTCTTGTGAACCTAATTTATTCACAGTCAATCTACCTTTACCGACAACAGGTTCAAGCAAATACTCCACATTGCTATCTTTTGAAGAATTTATTTCAATTATATCCTTCATACGCTTTAAAACTTCTTCCTCGTCATCACAATAAATGGATTCTGGATGTTCTGTATCCCAGTATACAGTTAAAGAATTCAATGTCAAAAGTTTTCTTGCAACAGATGAAACGTTTTCAATAAAGCTAGGAATCCACTCGCCGTCAGTACTGACAGCCGAAAGTTCATTCAATGTGGCACCAACGGCATATGGGTATTTAGAAAATGCATCTTCGTCTTCATATCTAAAATGGATGTTCTTAATTGTTACTTGCAAATTATCAATAATTTTAGTTGTCAAACTTTCAATGAAACTTTGATTCTTTTCTTTGGATTCTACTTCAATTTGGTCCCTTTGAGTTTGAATAACCTCCAAAGATTCTAATTTTTGCTTTTTAACATTCAATTCCCTTTGTGCATCCTCTTCTATGTTAATAGATTCTGGGATACGTCCAGCTGCTAAAAGATAAACATCTTCAACGAGCACCTTAACTGGCAATCCCTTCAAATTAGACCAGGGAATTTGCAATGTCAATTGACCCAAATGGCCACACTTTAATTCAATTGGAAGATTCAGTTTGTCCAAAGACTCCTTTTTGAGCTTCAAGTTCCTCAATTTGACGTCACCAGACCAGATACCAATGTTAAGTTGGTTGGGATCAAAGTTCTCTACATATGATCCCAGTGTCCTGTTAAGAACCCCTGCTACAAGAGACTCCAACATTGTCGAACTATGTTATCAGAAGAGAAATTAATTAAGAAAGATTATTTTTTGCCCCCATGGAATCTTTAACTAAAATTTGTTAAATTTACTAATCCTTAATAAAAATAGCAAACTTTGTAGGCTTTTTTTAATATAAAGGTAACACCATTACAAAGTAGATTTTTAGCTTAACATGCCTTTTATTTTGCTTTATTTTGAGTAACGTGTTCTTACTGAGCATTTTTATATAGTATAGCATCTTTTGTTTTCATCTGTTTTAAATCATCAAATTAGTTACACCTGTTTTTATCTGCGCATTTTCAGTTTGGATGATTCAATACTAGGACGAGGTAGTAACAGATATGACAATTACAGCAACGTGTCAGAAACGATTTGACACGCTTAATTCTAAACAGAGGAAGGCACTTTACGCGTCACCTAATTCAGTTCTGCAAGTTGTTGCTGGACCTGGTACTGGGAAGACACATTTAATAACCTGTCGGGTAGCATACTTATTAACACATCATAATATAGACCCAAGGAGGCTTATTGTTACTACTTTTACAAAGAAAGCATCAATGGAAATGAAAGAACGTTTGACTGATTTATTAAAGGATGATCCAACCATTGATTTAGGTGCATTATTTATTGGGACATTCCATTCTATCTGTTTGAAGTTTTTAAGAATACATGGTGATAAAATTGGCTTTAAAACTTTTACAATTGCAGATGAAGCTGATCAAACAGAACTGTTTAAAAAGGCAATGGATGATGCTGGTGTAGAACCTAAAGATCAAAAGGATTTTAAAAAGGGATATATGAATTATATTTCAAAACAAAAGGCATTGGGACTTTTACCTGATGAATGTAGACCTGGACATAGTGATAAATCGCATTTCGATTCAATGGCAAATAGAATCTATGAATTATACCAAGATTATTTAAAGATAAATGGGAAAATGGACTTTGATGATATCCTGTTATACACAAGTAAATTGTTTGATCAATATCCAGAATGTACTTCGCTTGTTCAACATGTTTTAATTGATGAATTCCAAGATACCAACACAATCCAATTAAAATTATTATATCAAATGGTTAAAAATTGCAACGACAACGTAACTGTAGTTGGTGATGCAGACCAAAGTATTTATGGGTTTAGAAATGCTGAGTATAGTAATTTTGACTGTATGGAAGCAGAATTTAATAGACGAAATAGAAATATGATCAAAGTTGTCTTAAATGAAAACTATAGATCAACTGAACGCATATTATCTGCTGCTGAGAAATTAATGAGGAACCAACACCAGAAAAGAGTACCAAAAGAATTAAAAACCCAATCGAAATTGACTACTCCCATGATTTTGACTAATTTTGAACAAGAACGTCATGAAGCTGATAATATTGCTGCTTTGATTAAAAAATATACAACTGAGGGGATTGAGGGTAAAGTTTATGATTATAATGATTGTGCAATCATCTGTCGTATGAGGAAAACTTTTAGAATGACCGAAATGGCTTTATTGCACGCAACTATACCATATGTTATTATTAAAGGTACATCATTTTGGGAGATGAGGGAAATTAAAATGGCAACAGATGTTTTACGTTGTGTAGTTTCTGATTTTGATTGGCTGTCATTTAAAAGGATATTATCCTGGTATGTTGAAAATTTAGGTCCTACAAGTATTGCAAGCATTGAAAATATTGTTTTCGAAAAACTTCAAAGTGGTCAGGAATACGTAAACATTTTAGAAATTCTAAAGGATGTTGCATCTGGAGAAGAGAAGGTGAGGGCAACGACTAAGGCTAAAAAAAATCTGAGTAATTTTATCGAAAGATTGGAGACATTTAGGAGGTTATCAAAATTAAATGATATTTGTGGGGATATTGATATTAATATGCGAAAGAGGCTATTTAACAATGTTATTACAGGATTTTCCGTTATTCAAATTGCCACTAAAATCAAAACAACTAAAAATAAAGATGCTGAAGACATTGTTAAAGATGTTGAAAATAATGTTCAGGAGTTTCGTAATCAACTTTGTCAATTTAATCCAGTTGAAGATGAAATTTTAACAAGGACACAAGCTGAAATGTTTGATAACTCACAAGAAATATTGAAAACTAATTCCTTGAGCTCATTCCTTTCTGTATTTCTTGATGAAATATACATTTATTCAACATTACAAGTTCATGAGGAGGATGAGGATAATGGGAAACCAAGAGTCACTATTTGTACAATTCATGCATCGAAGGGGTTAGAATGGCCTGTTGTTTTCATTCCATCATTAATTGACGGTGTTTTCCCTGTTTATTTAAATGGAGCTGACGTTACTGAAGAGATGGCAAATGCCCAAGATGATGAAGAAAGAAGATGTTTCTATGTGGCAATAACAAGAGGTAAACATGTAGTACATTTGAGTTCAAGGGAAAGTGATTCTGGGTACCTTCCTGTTGTGCCTTCCAAATTTATAGATGAGATTGGTACTGATATCCTCATGGAAAATGAACCAATTGTCAAACTAAGGGAATTTGATGCTGAGAAGCATGGAGGCGATTCATTTGCACCGGATACTGGATTTATTAGTGCTTTAGATCAATATAAGACAGCGACACAAGTCAACGCGTCAACTGTTGACGTATATGCTGCTCCAATTAAAATTGAAGAGCTATTTCATGCTGAAGTTAAATTTGAAGAACAAGTTGATCAATTTAAGAACAATGAAGCTGAGGATACATTCAGTGATGGAGACACTGCGATTTTACAACATGCAGATGATGACATTTTTAGTGATGATTCCGACGAGGAGGCAAATTTTATTAATGAACTGAACAAAATAAAAGAAAAGCCACAAATAGAAGGTGAAATCAGTAATATCCCATCATCGCCTATTATTGAACCAGTGAACACAGTGGAAATTGTTAAAGTAAAAAAAGAAAGAAAAACTAGAAAGAAAGCCTCATTATCTGCTGGAACTGAAACCAAAGAAAACACAAAACGTAAGAAGTCGAAGCCAAATCCCAAGACTATCAGGCCAATGTATCCATCGATCGACCAATTTTTTAAAGCAAGGGATCCTGATGAACTTGTACAATTGCCAATTATTAATAAAGAAACTAGAGTGGAGCCAGTATCTGAAAAAAATATGGCAACTAATATGGAGGCTATTACAGATGATGAATTTTCGGATGAAAGTGATTTAATGGATTTACTTAATTGATGAGCCATTTTTAAATTTCAAGGCTGTGCGATGAAAAGTGTAAAAAAAAAATTTCAGTTTTAGAATAGAAGTTATTTGATTATCAACCTAATATCCAATGGCGACATTAATTCCACCACAGTCCAAGAGGCAAAAAAGGGAGGCTCAAATGGAGCGTGAGGTTGACATTATCCCAAAGGATCTTCCAAATGTTTTGATTAAATTTCAAGCTTCAGATACAGGAGAATCAGTTGGTGGATCAGTTAGAGTTCCAGGTGCAATTACAGAAAAACAACTTGAAGAACTTTTGAACCAATTAAATGGTACACCAGATGAACCAGTGCCGTATACATTTTCATTGCAAAATGGGAATGACTTAATTGATATTAAAGATAACATTTACAGATCAATTCTTAAGCCAGGTATTAAGACTACAGAAGATTTTATGACCCTTGTCTATACACCAAGAGCTGTTTTCAAAGTTAAACCGGTTACGAGAGCTTCTGCAACAATTACTGGGCATGGATCAACAATTTTAGCTGCACAATTTGCACCAAATAGTAGTTCTAAGATGGTTACTGGTGCAGGTGATTCAACTGCTAGAATTTGGGATTGTAACACTCAAACTATTCAAAAGACATTATCAGGTCATAGGAATTGGGTTTTATGTGTTGCATGGTCTCCACAGGGGGATGTTATTGCCACTGGTTCTATGGATGCTACCATTAAACTTTGGGATTCAAAGACAGGTAATGAATTAGGTACATTAATTGGACATACTAAATGGATTAGTTCTCTTGCATGGGAACCAATTCATTCTGTTAAGCCAGGTGATAAACCAAGGCTAGTTTCAGGTTCAAAGGATGGATCAATTAAGATTTGGGATACAGGTGTCAGACGTTGTCAAATGACAATGTCAGGACATACTTCATCAGTTTCATGTGTTAAATGGGGTGGATTAGGATCAATTTATTCAGCATCTCATGATAAAACTGTTAGAGTCTGGGATGCAAAAGATGGGAAATGTACTCAAGTTTTGAAATCTCATGCCCATTGGGTTAATCATTTAGCTTTATCAACAGATCATGTTATAAGGATGGGCTCGTTTGATCACACTGGTGAGGCACCAAGGGATGCCGAAGATGAACAAGCAAAGGCACAAAAGAATTTTGATAAAGTTGCCAAGGTTGGTGGTAAACCAATTGAAAGGTTAGTCAGTGCATCAGATGATTTTACAATGTTCTTATGGGAACCAACTAAATCCAACAAACCAGTTGCAAGAATGACAGGACACCAAAAATTAGTTAACCATGTTTCCTTTTCACCAGATGGTAGATATGTTGCATCAGGTTCATTTGATAATTCAATTAAGTTATGGGATGGAAGAGATGGTAAGTTTGTTTCTACATTCAGAGGTCATGTTGCTCCAGTTTATCAAACCGCATGGTCATCAGATTGTAGGCTTTTAGTTAGTTGTTCAAAGGATACAACATTGAAGGTTTGGGATGTTAAGACAAGGAAACTTTTATCTGATTTACCAGGGCATCAAGATGAAGTGTATGCAGTTGATTGGAGTGTTGATGGTAAGAGAGTTGCAAGTGGTGGTAAGGATAAAACTGTTAGAATTTGGACCCATTAGATAGAAAGAATGTATGTGTGTATATATTTTTTGTTAGTTAATAATAATAAAGCGCTATTATCATGAGCATTTGAGAAAAGAAGAAGAAGTCAATAATTATTGTTTCTTTTGTATTTGGATAATCAACTATGAGTGGTGTCAAGCCTAGTATGCCAAAGATTTCATTAATTGTTGCATGCTTAATTCCAGAGTATGGAATTGGTTACCAGGGTCAACTTTCATGGAGTTTAAAACAGGAGATGAAGTATTTTCGAAAGTTAACTACAACAACTGTGGATCCAAACAAGAGGAATGTAGTTATCATGGGACGTAAAACCTATTATTCGATTCCTCCAAAGTTCAGACCTTTAAAGGGTAGAATTAATATTGTCCTGACAAGAAATAAAGAAGCATTAGAAACGGAAATGGCTATAGAATTAGATGAACATAAGGATGATTTATTTGTATCCAGTTCATTAAACCATGCATTGGAAGAGCTTAAAGACTTTGATAAGGCCGAAGAGATTTTCATTATTGGTGGTGCAGAAGTTTATAATCAATTGCTATCACATTCATCAGAGTTGATTGACCGCATATTTTTAACAGAAGTTAAAACAACGAGTCAGTTACCGATGGATGCATTTTTTAAATTAGATAACAAAAAATGGAAGAAGACAGATCATTTACTTCAGTACCTTGAAGCCAAAAATTTACATAATGAATTCGAAACAGAAGGAAATGAAGAAGGTGAATTCAAGTATGATTTTACTTTATGGGAGAAAGTTAAGTAAGTGACGGTGCAACTTGAATTTAAATATCGTTAATAATCTCAATTAGTATGTATAATAAAACTATAACATATACCACAATAAAACAACACGAAGAAACAACCAAACCCTCTTTTCTTTTCTTTATGTCTATCACGTGTATGGCACGTGACTTTTTATTTTTAAAACCCTTGTAATTACCCTTCAGACCGCACTTTGATTTTTTTCTCCAAATAGGAAATATTTTTTTAGCAGTCACGCGCAACGCAGGACGCACACAGGGAGTTTTGAAAAAATACAATTTTTTAATCTTGAGAAGTGAATGTCATAAAGGACTAAGATTTATTAATACACTTCATAATGGCTGAATCTCACAGATGTATGTTACTATAGAACATAGGGGTATAGAAGAACTGAAATGAATTGATATAGAATAACTGAATGAACAAGTTAGTCTCAAATACTTACATTGTTGAACAAACTAGTAAAAGTGAAATTGAAAAATGAAAAATCATATATTAGCCAACTAATAATGGCTAGAAACATCAAACCTAATGAGTTTGTGTGTTTGAGTTTGATGAACAAATTATTAGAATATAATTGCAATTGGAAAAAAAAATTTCACCTATTCATATCAATACATTACAGTTTACTATTATACACCCATTCACTAATATAATAAGTTCTCAAACGAACATAATACTAACACCATATTTTCCAACAGTGTACGTCAAAGGTAAGCACGTTTCCTACCAAAGATCAAAGAATGTCACCAACCCAAACACTTCATTAATCAAGATTGAAAGCGTTGGTAACAAGGAAGATGCTCAATTTTACTTAGGTAAGAGAATCGCTTACGTTTACAAGGCTTCAAAGGAAGTTAGAGGTTCCAAGATTAGATGTATCTGGGGTAAGGTTACCAGAGTTCACGGTAACTCTGGTTTAGTCAGAGCACAATTCAAGAACAACTTGCCACCAAAGACTTTTGGTGCTTCAGTTAGAATCATGCTCTACCCATCAAACATCTAAATCTCTTCTATAAAGAAAAAACAAAATATACTTTTATATGTCATGTTTAATATATTGACTAGCAATAGGTTACAAATTGCCACTACTTGTTTTTGCTTTCTTAATCCATTTCCTCTTACTATCGTATTGTACTTTTACCACTTTAAATACCACAGTTTCGACTGTTGTAAAAAAAAACACCCTTGCATGACCATCTTTTTTTACTTGTCCGATTTCAAAATTGGCAGAGTGGGGAATCTCGGCCCAGCAGCAAGAAAAAAATGGCAAAATCTTTAAAATTGCAGGTGTTTGAAGAAGAGGATCAACTAAAGAAACTCTAACATGATTCCTTGGGAGGGTTTAATTCCATACGGTCTTATTCTTACAGTATGTATACCATTCGAAACGAGGGAGGGGAGAGACTGGCTTTTTCCCGGTCTTTTCATCCCTTGAAAGTGTAATGTTGTTAATGTACACACAGGAGAAATGACATGGTTGTTATTACCTGTTTATCAGATAATCCATTAAAGTATATTGGTTAAACAAGATGTTTTACTATTTAATGAAACTGACAGTTTCACACCAAGTTAAGTCTTATTCATTAAATTGTTTCACTTTGATCATTTAATACAAATATTTACAATCCTGTTCAACTTTAACACATTAAAACATCTCACCGTTCTATTTACTAACATTCACCCCCTTTTATTATAGTTTTTTGCCCTTGCTGGTGGTGGAATGAATGCAATCACTATTTCATCTTTAACTAGAAATGCACAAGGTCCAAATGAAGAATCTGCATTTGCTGTCCCAACTGAAGAAAAACAATGGGTCAGACCAAGAACAAAGACTGATCAATGGGATAAATATTTAGCTGTTCGTGATTTAAGATTGACTGGGAATTTCAGAGGTCAAAAGGCTGATCCAGAGGCTGAAGAAGCTTTTGAAACAAATTCTGTTGTCTTTGCTTCAAATACTCTGAAACCATGGGTTTTAAGAAAACATATCATTATGAAGAATTCCCCAACAAAATGGATGAAGAAATACAATTCTGAAAGGGAGAACCAATGGGAAGCTGTTAAGGAAAATTACTTAAAGAGTATGCAAAAATGATTTAATATCATTTCCACTACACCCATTCTTATTTATTTTATTATAGTCACATTTTATATTTCTCTTATTCTTAAAGATACTATTTATGATTCGAAATAATAAATCAAATTAAATGCATAAGTGTTTAAAGCTAACAATATAAACTACTTTAAAAAAAACAATGAAATAAAACTCCATAAAAACTAATCAAATTAAATCCTAACACTTCTCCTTTTAAAAAATTCCATAACTTTCCTCGCTGTTGACATTTCCCTGTCTTCCCTTGGTTCTTCAACTAGTTGTCTCGCAACTTTACTATTACCAGAATTTGAAATAGATGTACGACGATTACCTTGATTCCCTGTAATTGTATTGGACTGTTCAAGCGGTTTACGTGAACTAATAGATGGTACCCTTTGTTTATTAACCTTTGGTTGATTCAATTCTGTATCAGGATCAGGTGCCATTTGATAAAATGTTAATAAACTGAATCTCTTATATTTATTTGAGGTAATATTTTCCTGTAGTTCGGCTGTATTCTCCTTCTCGGCTAATGATGACATACTCTCATTAATAACTAACGGGCTTGGATTAGGAATTTTAGTTGGTTCGCTATAAATTTCAGCTTGAGATTGAATTTTAACTGGGTTAGTTAAATCATTAACATTTTGCTTCAATTTTTGAGATTCACTAGATAACCTTGTTTCATCACCTGTTATTGTGACATTTGTTAACTCATTGGTAATTAAATCTAAAGAAGGTTTGTTAAAATCTTCCTCGATTATTGCTGATGATACTAATGAATCCGACGTTGTGGAAAATTCACTATTATATGTCGGTTTCATATATCTATTACCCTTAGCTGGTAATGACGTCTCTGATGTATTTGGAATAAATGATAAATCAATAACAGGACTAAAATATGATGAATTATTTGCTGGATGGTAAGATGTTGGTCTTGGTCTATTCCTTGGTTTGAAATTAGATGATCCTCCATTGTACGGTAATTGTTCCCCCTTTTTCTTAAAAACTGGTATTGGTGGTGGTAACATATTCTTTGAGTTCTTCGATTCTGGACTTTCCTTAATAGTATCAATGTTTCTATTACTATCATTATTCGTAAATAATGGCATAAATGTAACTGGTCTTTGTGTATTCTTAACTGGTGTAGTAGATTCTGGTGCACTACCACTGTACCTTCTCTTAATTTCAACATCGGCTTCAACAACAGCTTGAAGTGCGATACTAGCAGATGAACCTGTTCTTGAATGTCTAGGTTGATTTTCATTTGATTGGACATTGTGTGTAGCTACTGAAACTGGTTGTGATTGCCTAGTTGGTGATGAAACTGGTGATGCCTCAGCTGATGGGATTGCCACTGCCCTTGAAGTTTGTGGAGCTGCTGGATTTGAATATAATGCAACATTATTTGATGAATATGACCTTGCAGATGATTTATTAGTATTGAACATTAATGAGGCTGATGTTGGAGTCTCCATTAATGACATCCTCCTATTAATTTTAGCATCCTCATTCAAAATTCTAGATGATCTATAATTCTTATCCCATTCCAATGGTGTAACAGAAAGGAATGGTGCATGACTTGCTAACCATTGATGATTTCTAACTTGCTTCAAATTTAATCTCTTATTTGGATTCGGTACAAGAATTTTCCTAAGTAAATCTCTTGGTGTTGCTTGAATATATTCTGGAAATGTCAATGGTGAATGAGTAATATAATGATAAAGCCTTGCTAAATTTGTTCCATCAGCATTCTGAGGATCATCATCAAATGGTAAATAACCTGACAACATTGCATATAAAATAACACCACAAGACCAAACATCAACTTTTCGGCCTTCATATGGACCTGAAGTAACAACCAATTCAGGTGCTGCATAACATGGGGAACCACAGCTTGTTTTCATTAAGTCATTGGGCTGATTCCCAAATGAATTCACAAACCCAAAATCTGAAATTATTATATTCTTATGTTTGTCAAGTAGTAAATTCTCTAATTTTAAATCTCTATGAACTATTCCCTTAGAATGCATGTAATCAACCCCCGAAACAAGCTGAGCAAATAATCTACATGCCATTGATTCCTTTAAATATTTATGTTCCAAAATATATTCAAATAATTCACCGCCAGATGCATATTCCAAAACAATCCCAATATATTTATCGTTTTGTAAAACTTCAACTAATCTGACAATATTTGGATGTCTCAGTTTCTTTAATGCTGTTATTTCCCGATGAATTTTATTTTCCTTTTCTGATCCTTGTGGAATTGAATCTCTCTTAATCAATTTAATGGCTGCTTGGGACGGGTGCTTTCCATCTTTTCTCCAACCTAATTTCACCTTACCAAATTCTCCCTCACCAAGTGTTGAACCTAGAATGTAGTTTCCAAAACGGACTTCCCTTGGAATTTTTGATCTCCTATTGTTACTATTATTAGCCTTTTGCTTTGCTACAGGTACATTCGCTAGAGTGGCAGTTGTACTTGTTGACATTTGTTAGCTTGATCTTAGTATTGGTATTTGTTAAATGAATTAGAAATAACTCTTTGGATTAATGTTGTTTTTATATAAAAACGTGTTAAAGTGATTGGTATTATTACAACAAACTTTAAAATATGATTTGTCAATAAAACTCCTAATTTTTTCTGGGTTTAAGTATGTAAGTAATACAAGAGCTTGTATGTGCTTTTTATCTCTTGTTTTTAAATTAACGTTGAATAAACCTTGTAAGCTTGCTCTAAAAATGGGATATGGGGCGTATTCTTAAAATAAGCGCGCCAAATGAACAATTAAAATGAGTGTTCTAAACTAGTGTTTATAGTGTGTCTCTTCAAGGTGTCTGAAGGTGTTGAACGTTAATTTCCGGTTAAAAAAGGGTTTATTTGAAGGAAAACTTTTTGTTTTTAATTTCCAAACATAGCGCGTGTTTACCTTTTGCCCAATTGGGGATTCTGCTGAGCAACTGTAAATGGTGAGTTAAACGTCTCAAAGAGAAGTTTAGCACGAATTGCTCCCATGCGGTCGACTTGCTGCAATTGTGCTGTATCTAATGATACAATTTTCTTCATAGTGTGATGTTTCCCCATCAATTTGGCTGATGTGGTCTTATCCATTCTTGGAGCACATCTAAGAAATTGAGATCCTCTCTCCTGAAACTTGAGCTTATCACTCACAACTTCCTTGTCATCTGTTCTACGTGCTTTAATCATCGTTGAGTTTCTAATTGTCTTTAAAAATTGGAGGTACTCCCCACATTCCGAATTTGACCATCCAATTACCAATGTGAGATTTTGGAACAGAGCAAATGCATTTAACTCAGCTAACGATTTCTCCCAATCGCCAGTGTCAACATTCAATAATAAAATTCTCAATGTTTGATCAGTCCCCTGTCTCATTCCTGATACTCTCTTTTCAATATACCCAGGACGAATTTTATGGAACTCAAGTGATAAGTAAAGTACAACAATATCATCATTTACAACATAGTCTACGTCCTTAAGGAACTTGTTCTCTTTCCATCCAGTTATATGATTCAAAACATCATTTTCCAATTGCTTTGAAGAAACTTCAATGATTGATTTAGTGCTTGAAATATTAGATTGTACAACTGGTCTTGGTGCAAGAATTGGTCTTTCATATGATTTATTTTGCTGTCTTGGCTGCACGAAAGTCAAAACTGGTTTTGCAATGGGTGGTGGTTGTGCTCTTGGGGGTAGTTGTGCTTTGGGGGGTAGGTGTGCTCTTGGGGGTAGATTATTATGTGTGTCCTTGTCAAGTTTGGGCCTTTTTGGATCAGAAAGTTCTTCCGGTAGTTTCCCCATAGCAGCCTCTCTCATTCTCCTAGCATGCTCTAGTACATTTTTGTCTGTATTGTTTTGTTCTGACATCAAATTACAGATGGCTTCAAATCACTTTTGTTACGTTTTGAATTTTTTTTTTCTTCTTATCGATTTGATATTTTAAAACATAACCCTCTAACCAGTTAACCTTCATTTTTGGTTTGAATGCCGCCAATCAATAAAAACACTCTTTCACAACACTAGGTGGAGATTAAAGCCACCTAAAACCCTTAAAACTTTGGGTATTTTGAATAGAATATCCACAATTTTCATTATTTCCCCCAAAAAAATCCCCCATTCAAAAGGTTTTACATTCTCTAAACAACCTTGAGGTTGTTTACCAGTTGAAATAAAGTCTTTGGCATTTAATTTTAATCTTTTTATTTTGCTGAGCTCTTTCTGCCGCGTCATTTGCTGAAAAAGGAAATTTTTTTTTAATTTTCGCGTCCGGTTTTTTAGAAATCTCCTTCCATTCCATTTCGTTTCATTTCCAATTTACTGACTCAGCAGACAATGGAAAATGCCTTTGATTCAGTAGAGGCGGCCTTTGAGGACCGTGTGCGTGTTTTTTCAGAATTTATCACTGCCGACAGGGATGATATCACGAATTACCAAAGAAAAATTGATCAAATGTTAAGAGCTGGTGAAAAGAGATTATTCATTGACATTGATGAATTGAGATTGTTCAATAATGATTATGCCGATGGAATATTAAACACCCCACATGATTATATACCGGCAGCTGAACAGGCTTTGAAAACAGCTGTTAGTGTAATCTATAACCCAATTGAAATGTCAAATATTCAATTAACAGGTGATGATCACTTCTTTATTGGATTCACTGGGTCATTTGGTGCATATACAGTTTCTCCACGAACTATTAATTCAGCTTACTTGTCAAAGTTAGTTGCTATTGAAGGTATCGTCACAAAGACGTCATTAATTAGACCAAAAATTATTAAATCTGTTCACTACAATGCTGCAAAAAATACCCATTTCTCAAGAGAGTATAGAGATCAAACAACAAGTTTTGACCCTGTTTCTACAATTGCTACATTTCCAACAGAAGATGCAGAACATAATAAACTACAAACAGAATATGGATATTGTACTTATAGGGATCATCAAACAGTAACTATTCAGGAATTACCTGAATTAGCACCTGCTGGTCAATTACCAAGAAATGTTGATGTCATATTAGATGAAGATTTAGCTGATACCGTTAAAGCTGGGGATAGAGTTCAAATCATTGGTTTATATAGATCACTAGGTGGTGGTCAAAATGACCATGCTTCTTTCAAATGTGTCGTTATTGCTTATTCAATTTATCAATTGCATGCGCTTTCATCTGCCACACAGACTGAAGAAGAAATTAGTGAAAATGATATGAAAACTATTTTACGTTTATCTAAAAAGAAGAAGTTATTTGATTTATGTGCTGAATCATTAGCACCTTCAATTTTTGGTCACAGTTATATTAAAAAGGCTATTTTATTAATGCTCCTTGGTGGTACAGCTAAGGAATTGGATAATGGTACTAGATTGAGAGGTGATATTAATATCCTTATGGTGGGTGATCCATCCACAGCGAAATCCCAAATGTTGCGTTTTGTTTTAAACACGGCTCCCTTGGCAATTGCGACTACTGGTAGAGGTTCTTCTGGTGTTGGTTTAACTGCTGCTGTTACAACTGATAAAGAAACTGGTGAAAGGAAATTAGAAGCTGGTGCTATGGTTTTGGCTGATCGGGGTATCGTTTGTATTGATGAATTCGATAAGATGAATGATGTCGATAGAGTTGCAATCCATGAAGTTATGGAACAACAAACTATTACAATTTCAAAGGCGGGTATTCATACATCATTGAATGCAAGATGTTCAGTTGTTGCAGCTGCTAATCCTGTTTTTGGTCAATATGATACTTTCAAAACTCCTCAGCAAAATATTGCCTTACCTGATTCACTTTTATCGCGTTTTGATTTGTTGTTTATTGTCACTGATGATATAAAAGAAGATAAAGATAGAAATATTAGTGAGCATGTTTTAAAGATGCATAGATTTATTCCACAGGGTTATTCAGAGGGGGAACCAATTAGAGAAAAGTCAAATATTACATTTGCCATTGGTGATAAAACTCTTGATTCTAATGAAGATGAAAATAATGGTGATATTTTTGAACGTAACGCACCAGCAAATGTTGGTGTTCGTGGCAGTAAAAAAGATTCATGGCTTTTACTAAACATTAGATTCTTGAAGAAGTACATTCAATATGCAAAGAATAAGACCCCACAAATGACAGACAACGCAAAGAATAAGATTGTTGACTTTTATGTTTCACTAAGAAATGATGATTCCACAAAGAATCAAAGAACTTCTCCAATTACAGCAAGAACATTAGAAACTATCATTCGTTTAGCAACAGCGCATGCCAAGCTTAGATTATCACAAACTATTGATGTTAGAGATGTTGCTGTGGCAGAGGAATTAATGAGATTTTCCCTCTTCAAGGAAATCAAAAAGAATAGTTCTAATAGGTCGCCAAGGAAGAAGAGAAGAACAGGGTTTGAAGATGATGTTGTTAGTGAAGGTGATGAATTTACAACTGATGAAGAGTATGATGTTGAAAATGTTGAACCAAGACAGACGAGATCAAAGGTTGTTGCCGATCCAACATCTACAACAACTTCCCCTGTCATCCATCAAGACACTGAAGCTGAAGTTGAAGATATGAGACGTGGTATTGAACACCTTGATACTACTAGACAAGCTTTGACATCGACGTTGGAAGATACAATGGCACAATCTGAAAGAGGTACATTACAACCTGTTGATATCCCAACAAATGAAAATATTGTTTTCACAGGTGAAATCAGTCAGGGTAGATTAGCTCTGTTTAAAGCAACTTTATCACAGTTGCTTGTCCACAGTCGTAAAGATTCATACACTATTGATGAACTAATCAATGAGATAAATGGAAAAGTCTCACAAGAGGATATTTTTGGTCCTAGAGAAAGTAGAGAGGCTCTTAAAATTCTTGAAGATCAAAACATTGTTATGACATCAGAAAACCACATTTATCCAATCTGATAATTTTACTGCCTTCATTTATAATTCGTTATTCCATTTTTATGTATTTTAGTTTCTATTTTTTTTCAAGTTTCACTTACTAATTAGTTGGATCTCGTGATCATATGTCAACAGAAACTGAATCAGCGAAGGCTCAAGTTGGTCCAAGTGGTCGTAAGATTGTTTTGGGCCCTGATGGGAAACCTTGTCGTACTTGTAACACATTGCTGGACTTTAGATCTGCTGGAAGTGGAATAACATCTAAAAAGCCGCTAGTTGCTGCTGCTGCTGTTGGTGCTGCTGCTGCTTCTGCTACCACTGATGAACCATTTAACAACGGTTATGCAAAAAACTGTCCACCCGATGTGAATGAATTAGGTCGTTCAACTTGGACCTTGTTACATTCAATTGCAGCTACTTATTCTGATAAGCCAACTGCTGATGAACAAAATACCTTGAATACTTTTATTCATTCATTTTCAAAGCTCTACCCATGTTGGTTCTGTGCGGAGGATTTCCAAAAGTACATTGCTGATCAAAAACCAAAAGTTACAAACCGTGATGAATTTGGTAAATGGCTTTGTGATGCACATAATGCAGTCAACGTCAAGACTGGTAAGAAGACCTTTGATTGTAACTTATGGAAGGAGAGATGGAAGGATGGTTGGAAGGATGGATCATGTGATTAAGACCAAATACATCCATTACTATTAACTACTGGTGAACTAAAAGTTGTAGATTAAACTTTTATTACGATTGATATGACCTGTATATAATAAACATTACACAAAACACTATTATATTCTTTTAATATCTAGTGGAACACTGCTACCCCTACCACTTGGATATAGTTTAGTTCTCCCTGAAAATTTATGTGGCTTTGGTAAATCATTTGCATTGACAAATTTAAATCTTGAATCTGACATTTTCAAATATGAATTGGATGACGCGTTATCTGAATTCTTCGAAAATGAGACTGTATTACCACTACCTGAAATTGTGTACGCAGATGCATCTATTTTCCTTAGCTCGCCACCAATTGCTTGGGTTTCCAAGATTTTGTCAGTTTCAGCAGTTGATGACTGAGCTCCAAACCCATAATGGTGTTTCTTATGACCAAATTTAGATTTAAAGGTCCCTAATAAACCCTTGCTTTCATCATGATGCTGTTGAAATGGAGTTGGTGACAATGTTGGTTGAACCATTTCCATAGATGGTCTTGTATTGCTATTATTTGGAAGTGGAGCTTGTAAAGAAGGTGGTGGTGGTGGTGGTGGTGCAGACTTTCTTAATCTTGTAGTTGACAATGTTGTAGCATCTGAAAATAATGATGATGTATCTGAGTTATCTTGATGTAAAGATATATTCATTATTGGAGCTGCTGGAAGAGTCGATGGTACAACTGAAGATAAAATGCTAGGTGGTATACTTGGTGGCATGGAAGTTGGTAAATGTGTTGGTATGCTTGGTGGCATAGAAGGTGGCGAATGTGGTGGTATGCTTGGTGGCATAGAAGGTGGTATACTTGGTGGTGATGGTGGTGATGGTGGGACATTGACAGGTGGCAAAACTGGAGGTACTGAAGGAGCAGAAAATGGGCTAAAAGACTTTGCAGGTGGTGCAGAAGGTAAGGATAAACCTGAGTTATTATTATGGGTTCTCTTTAGTATTTCATCCATTAATGGATTTCCAGATGGTGCAGGAGTGGATTTTGGAATGGCTGGAGCAGAAGCCTGAATTTCATCTTGTTCTTTTGGTGCACTTGATTCTTGTCTGGCCTTATTCTGAACAGCATTATCATCAATAACATGACTATCATTCCTCTTCTTATTAATCTCAGCTAAAAATGGTAATCCTCCTGATGGTAATGCAGGTGCTGCAGATGCTTTATTCAGCTGTGATGGAAATGTAGGTGGAGGTGGCAGTCCTGCTGGTGGGGGAGGTGGTGGAGGAATTGGTGCCCCCATATTTGGTAATGGAAGTGCTAATGGTGCATTTGAATGAGGCAATGGTGGTGGAGGTGGTGCTCCCATATTTGGTGGTGGAGGTGGTGGTGCAGATAATAAACTAGGCAATGCTGGAGCTTTAGGTGCTAAAGTACTGTTCTGTAGAGGAGGTGGTGGAGGTGGTGAAGCAAAATTTGGTAGTGGGGGTGGATTTGAGTCAGGCAATGCTGGTGTACTTAAATTAGAACCTTTTGGTGGTGCTTTTAGTGGTTTTATTGCTGGAATTAAAGTGGATGCAGTTGAATCTGAACTAGTCTTAACTGCATTATCATCAACAACGAATCTATCATCTCTCTTTTTATTAATTTCAGCCAAGAACGGCAATCCTCCTGAAGGAAAAGCATTTGATGCTGGTTTATTGTTACTTGGTGGTGCAAATGTAGGCGGCGGTGGTGGTGGTGGTGGTGCACCTGAAGGTAAAATTGAGGCGCTATGAGATGGACGAGATGATGGTATATTTGGAACATTTGATATTGGTAATGCAGGTGCTGGTGGTGGAGGTGGGATCACTGAAACAGGCAATGGTGGAGAACCAGAGGGTAAAGGTGGAGCTCCTGTTGGAAGTGGTGGTGGCCCTGTTGGCAGTGAAGGTGCACTTAAACTTGGCAATGGAGGTGCTCCCGAAGGAAGTGGAGGTGCTGACCCAAAAGTTGGAGGTTTTGGTGTAGGTCTCCCTCTTGGAATTTCTGGTACGGAAGGTGCATGAGGCAGTTGATTTGATTGCTTATTATTATTATTAACATGTTTCAAGGTTGGCATTCCACCAGCAAATATATCACCTAATTGAGGTACCATTGGAGCACCCCTTGAAGGAGCTGACGTTGATGAAACTGGAGGAGCACCACCTATTGGGCTTGGGCCACTTGTTGTTGACCCAGCAACAGCAGGTGCTGATCTATCATTTGTAACTGCTTTTTTGAGAGTCTTTCCCTTGTGGATATCGTTCAAAAGGGCATTTCTGTTGGACGAAACCTTTGGTAACTGTGCAGGTGCTCCCGCTGAAACCATTGGGGGAGGCGGTGGCGGTGGTGGAGGAGGAGGTGGGCCAGCCATTATGGTGATTTCTATAGAAGAAGATGAATATACAATTGGAGGTTTTTATTTCCTTTTCCAAATAAGCAGTTTAAATTCAAATTTCCGTATTATTTGTTACTTAAAGTTATAAATGAACATTTTTATGATTTCCATCAGATTGAGAAGTAGGTTGAATGTTCAGAGGGGGTTTTCAAGCACTTTGAGAACTTTTAAACCACTAATTTTTACAGATTCGATATTGTCTAAGGAAACTTTGATAAATAAAGGAATCACCCCCAATTTAGATTCAACGGTGAAGATAACACAAATCGCATACACAGCACTACCAGAAATGATTTTGGAGCCATTTAAAAGGTTTGGTAATATTCAATATATACATGTTCCATATGATGAAAAGAGTGGATCATTAAAAGGATTATCATTTATTAAATTTGAAGATCCCAGGACAGCAAAGCGGGCCTCGTCACAGATGAATGGGTTTGTAATAAATGATTTCCCTATTAGGACTCAAGTAGCAAGTGATAAATCCCACTTAGAGATTACCCCATACGAAATTTTAATGTTAAAGAATTTAAGTTATGATACCAAAGATGAAGATGTTATGAATGTGTTTGGGCCATATCAGGCAATACGTGTTGGTCTTAGAAGGGCCCCAGTTGGTGATAAACCATGTTTAGGCTATGGATTTGTTAGATTTGGTACAATTTCAGCATCAACAAAGGCACTTGAAGCATTAGACCAATTATCTATAAATGGTAGACAAATTAAATTGAAATATGCAAAACCAATGGAACATAATTATTCATATATTGTTTAAGAGGACATTATAGTAGTATTGTATATATACAAGATCATTACAAAACATAAAATTATTCAGCACTCTTGACAATACCAACCTTAGCAGCTCTCAAGACTCTACCGTTAAGTTCGTAACCTGGTTGTTGAACGAAGAAGACAGTACCAGCTTCCTTTTCAGCGTGAGGAGCTTGGAAGGTAGCTTCATGCTTGTTTGGGTTGAATTCTTCATCCATTGGATCAATCTTTTGTAAACCATGCTTTGATAAAGTCTTTTCAAAGACATCTCTAGTCATCTTAACACCATCGTATAGCTGAGAAATTTCATGGTTAGCCTTGATGGAATCTTCCTTGACGGAGGAAAGGGCGTGACCGAAGTTATCAATAGATTCAATTAAATCTTTTGCGAACTTTTGTAAGGCGAAATCCTTAGCCTTTTGGATTTCTCTCTTTGTAGTATCTTGTAAGTTCCTAAAATCAGCAATGGACCTTGTGTAAAGGTCCTTCATTTCAACAA
The DNA here is from genome assembly GCA_030564545.1 of Saturnispora mendoncae. Classification (NCBI taxonomy): domain Eukaryota; kingdom Fungi; phylum Ascomycota; class Pichiomycetes; order Pichiales; family Pichiaceae; genus Saturnispora; species Saturnispora mendoncae. The sequence goes on from JAJLVT010000105.1 coordinate 176,056, forward strand.
AGTCCTTATCCTTTTTCTCTAATTTGGCTCTTAAGTAGTTAAATGTCATTAATTGTGATAAAACTTGTAATGAACTTGCATCCTTCTCTGTATATCCCGCACCATTGAGAGCCATTGATGAAAACGAAACTTGGGATGGGATCCTGATGAAATCCTTAACTGGATTATTCAAATTGTTAACATTTTGAATCTCGTATGGGTGTAACTCATATTGAGATAATCCTAAACTTTCATTAAATTTCAACAGTTCATTTTCGTGGGATTCAGCTTGTTCCTTTGAAGTTGTTAATCCATACTTGAAACCTGACCCATTTACCAATAAACAAGCTCTAATTTTCTCTAATTTTGGAATAACCTCACTTTCTAATTGACCATTTGCTTCTAATTTTGCTAATTCACTCAAGAATTGAATATTTTCAATCCCGCCAATCTTTTCTTGAATTAATCCAACATTTGATATTTTTGATGTTGCATTGGTCCTGGCATATGAATGGCCACTTGAAACAATATCACTTAAATTATCACTAGTCATTGATTTAATTAATGTACTTAATTTAGAAACATTATTAAAATTTGTCTCTAATAATAACTCTTTCCATAATGAGACCATCTTCTCAAAATTTGAATTCAATGAAACCCCACTAAAATTCATCTTGAGAAAAGAATTATTTGGATTCATTGGTGATCCATGTGTCATAAAATTGGCTGATAAACCACCGGTGTATAATTTAATTTCATCTTCTAACTCGGCCATTGACCTGTTCTTTGTACCTAAATTAGTCAACGCATTAGAAAATAAGGGTAAATATTTTATTAAATCTGGATCCAGATCATTAACAGTTATTGCCTTACTAGCGCGCAAATATGTTAACCCATTTGTCTTAGGTGATAATCTTGTTTGGAAATTAACACCATCCCCCGATATCTTATGGTTAATTCTAACAATGGGGGACTCCCTATTGATATCAGATACATTAACAGTAGGTAAACATGAGAGATCCTCTATTTCCTCTTGTTTATCTAACAACTGGATACCTCTTTCGTATATGATTTCCTTATCAGTTGAGTCCAATTTGGAAATTTTAGATTCAAGTCTATCCTTTTCTTCCTTCTGAATCGATTCAGCTAATTTTTCATCTGGCTTCATAACATATTTAAAATATGGTTTATTCAAGATATATTTGACTAAAACATCCTTTAGAATTTGATCACCACTAACTAAATACTCCTCATTGAATCTAAGAACAATATCATTCCAATTCAATGTATCAATTGGATCAACATCATTAACCCAACCGGGAACAACTGAGCTTAAGATATTTAATCCAAATTTGGCACTTTCAACTTTTTTACCTAATTCCAATTGATGAATAATTGCCTTAATTTTTTGATCAGGAAACCCAATTTCATTGACTTCTTTCAATATATCCAAGATAACATTTTGTAAATCATCACTTTTCTGCTCTGTTAAACCATTCAATCCAATAGTAAATAAATTGACAGCAGACATTGGGTCAGCTCCTGAATTGATTGAAAAATCAGTCCCGATACCTGATTCAATCAATTTTTGGTACAATGGAGATGAATGACCATCCATTAATAACGTAGAAACGATTTTCAGTAAAAAAGTTTCATAAATATCACCTGGTCTACCTGCGTACCATGTTAAGGATGTTTTATATTGGGCATCAATTGGAACCATTGGATCAATTGGGCCATTGGTTTCAAAAATTTGATTTTCCTTTAATTTAATTGGTTCCTTTATAACACTCTTAATGGATCTCTTACCAAACATTTGGAATGATGAGTTCAGTTTCTTTAAATGAGTCTCCAATGGGATATTACCATACGTATAAGTTGCAGAGTTTGAAGGATGATAAAATTTGGAATGGAATTCAACTAAATCTTCATGACTTAAGTTTGTAATCATTTGAGGGTCCCCTCCTGAGTTATTCAATGATGGGTAAATAGCCTCTTGAAATTTAATCCAAAAGTAATACGAAGAATCGGAAACTTGGCCTTTCATTTCATTGTAAACAACCCCTTTAAAAGTAAGTGGGGAATCTTTGTTTTTTGTTTCTTCATGTTCCAATCTCCAACCTTCTTGATAGAAATCTTCTGAAGTCAACAATGGATGAAGGGTGGCATCTAAGTAGATATTCATTAAGTTATCAAAATCCTTTGTATTTGTAGTTGCAAAGGGATAAAACGTATAATCATGCCCGGTCATGGCATTCATAAAGTTTGACAATGACCTATTCAACATTTTGAAAAACGGATCTCTCACTGGGTACTTTTCAGACCCACATAAAGTAGTATGTTCCAAAATATGTGGTAATCCAGTAGAATTTGGAGGATTTGTCTTGAAAACAATCCCAAACACGTTGTTGGAGTCCTGTCTGTCAATGTGAAGATGGCGGGACGCTGTTTGATTGTGGGTCAAATCTACTGCAATTAAATTGAATTCAGGAACCTCCTTTACTCTATTTATGGTGTATCCTTCCAGTTTTTTCCCCAGTGGGTACTTCAGAAGTGACCTAGAGTTCACTGATGTGGCCATTCCCCTCTTAAAGGTGCAGGATCTGGCTCTGAACATGATTTTTTAGATTGGTGATATAAGGAAAACGCCACTGGAATATTTCAATCTTTCAATCTCCACCATCTTATAAGGCTTATAATGAAGTTGTTTCATTTTGCTCTGTTCGCCGCAATGGCACTGGCACAAAAAGTGGAGCTCACTCAGAAGAGTGCTGAGTACTGTTCCGGGATGTATTCCAAGGTGGATTGGGGAGGACCGGTGGAGCCATTGATCAAAGTGGAATTGGATTCATTTCAAACGGCCAATCCAGACACCAGCCTTGCAAACGTTGCCATGATTGTGTTTGAGTACAAAGATATCGATAAGCTGGGGGTCGTGGACCCGCAAACAGGAAGGAAACGGTACATTTGTGATGAAGGCTTGATCAACGACGGCCTTTGTTCACAAGACCAATTGAATCAATTTATTATCGATCCAGAAGCTACCACCTTCTCTCCAATAAAGACGGCCCTTTTAACAGAGTTGGGAACTAATGATTTTAGTTATCATGTTGTCAATACAGGTTATTACTGTGTAGCTGCTTACAATCCAATATATGGTGAGTCTAATGAAAACAAGTTCAAAATGAAGGTTAATTATCACAATGCTTTTGGTAACTTACCGGCTTCAGACATCCCAATGTTACCATTGTATGGATTATTGACAATTGTCTATGCAGTCTGTTTGTCTATTTTCCTTTTTCAAATTTACTTGCATAGATCCGAATTGTTGTTACTACAAAAATATCTTGCTGGATTCTTTACGTTCTTAACAATTGAGAATTTGTTAACTTGGTCTTTATATGAAGCAGAAAATAATAACAAGAAATTTCCTCTTTCTGCAGGGATTCAAGTTTACATTGTCTTTATCAGTTGTTTGAATTCATTCAAAGTGGCATTTTCCTTCTTTTTATTATTGATCATTGCTCTTGGTTATGGTGTGGTTCATCCAAAACTACCAAACAATACAATGGATAAATGTAAATTGATTGCTGCTGTTCAATTCATGGCATTGTTATCATTTACTTGTGTTTCCTATTATATCACTCAATCCCAACCTTCAACTTCAACAACTGATACCAGAAAGGGACGTGATAATGGGGTTGATGATAACTCACTTTTAGTTTTATTTGTGACAATTCCAAATGCAATTATGTTTGTTGTTCTATATTATGCAATTTTATTTAACATGAAAAATACAATGCAACATTTACAAGAGAATAATCAGATTGTTAAATTTGGTATGTACAAGAAGTTAATCAGAATTATTGCAGCATCTTTGGTATTATTATTAGTTGGATTAACATTGAGTAGTTTCGTTATTTTCAGTGATTCATTGAGTGAATCAATTGAAAGGTTCTGGAAGTTTAATAATGTGTTAACAACTTTCTGGCCTGCTATTGTTTATTTCATCGTTTTTATCAGTGTCACATTTATTTGGAGACCTAGTGATACTTCATATTTATTAGCTGCATCAACACAAATTCCACAATCTGCAGCTGAAGGAAATCAAGTTGATAATACAAATGTTGACTTAGAACAATTTGGTGGAAATGAATTTGAATTTGATGATTTAAGATCATTTGATGCTGATCCCTTTGGGCAGGGTGATCAGCCACAAAAGCAACAAAATCCTCCAAATAGTACAAGTGACGAAGCCACATCAAATGAGAATCCTTTTAATGATCCAATTGAAGATCCTTTTAGTGATCCACTACCAGAATCTACAAATAATGATGGATTTGTTCTTTCTGATGAAGAAGATGATGCAGATCATACTGGTACTAAGTTAGAAAAGAAATAGAATTATTTTTAAACGTTATTCTGTGTATACAAACATTTTTAAAAAAAATCAATATTTAACATATTTCTAAAACAAAAAAATTTAAATCATTCATTTGTTAAATGTCAAAAGGTAAATTTATGAAATGTTAGAAGTTGAATGATTTAAAGTACCTTACACCCAACAACCACCCTATTATAATGTAAACATATGAGATATACAATAAAATTGTTTAATAACCCATTTTTAGAATAAAAATGAAGGCAAAACACTATTTCTTGTCACAGGAGTTTCATCAAATGTTTTTTTTTTTCAGATTTAAAGAGATTTAATACAAGATATACTATTAAAAAAAATCCTTACATTGGCATTTGATTTCTGTCTGCAGTTCTTGGCTTCGCTCTTATTATATTATCAACTCTTAGTAAAACTTCAGCAGCTTCACTTGCAGATGACACGACAGCCCTCTTTAATTTATAAGATTCAACAATACCTAACTCCCTCATATCCGTGACAACACCATTTGTTAAATCAAGACCTGAAGTTGTTAAGCCATTGTAGATCGATGATCTAAGCTTTGTGACTAATTCACTTGAATCAAAACCAGCATTATCTGATAAAATAGTTGGTAATTGCCTTAAAGCTCTTGCAAATGCTTCAATTGCAAGTGATTTTTTACCTGATTCATTCTGTGCTGCTTGATCAACTGCCTTTGACATGTTAACTTCTGTACATCCACCACCTAAAACAGTTCTCGTTTCAGTTGTAGTCTGAGAAACAACTGATAAAGCATCATGCAGGGAACGTTCAGCTTCATCTAATAAATTATCAGTTGCACCCCTAAGAATAATTGTACATGCTTGACCTTTTGAAACACCGGAAAATTTTGTCATGACATCTTCACCAATAATAAATTCCTCGATTAATTCACAGTATCCTAATTTAACATTCTCTGGATTATCAAAAGTTGAAACAACTTCACCACCAGTGACTAAAGCTAACCTTTCAACCCCATCAAAGTCTGCATGTTCAATTGAATTAATACCACCTGCAGCTAATAACTGTTCAGGCCAATCATAAATCAATTGTCTGTTAATAAAACAGTTTATACCGAACTTCTTAATTTTCTCAACCTTAGCCTTCATCTTTTCCTTCTCAGCCTTTTCTAATTGAGCCAATTTTGAAGTTGAATCAACTTTGAATTTAGCTCCAAACACTTTAACTTTATCTGTATCCATTGATGTGTTTGCAATTAAAATCTTTGCCTTTTCAATTCTCTTTGGTTGACCAACACCAAATCTTTTGTCTAAGATGAACCCTTCATCAAGGAAGGAATCAGATAATTTTCCACCAACTTTCTTAATAATTTGAATATGATCTAAATTGGTTGAACCATTCAATCTTAAAACAGCATCAACGACCATTGCTGCAAATTGTTCTTTATCTTGGGATAACACCTTTGATGATAAAGTTGTCTTTGCAATATTAATTAAATCTTTTCTAAAATTTTCAGAGTTATTACCATTATCAACAGCCAAAGTTTCTAATTGACCCAAAGCAGCCTTTGAAGCAATTCTATAACCTTCAATAATTGTCTGTGGGTGAATCTTTTGATCGACCAGCTTTTCTGCTTCTCTTAATAATTCACTTGCAAGAACAGTAACGGATGTTGTACCATCACCAACTTCATCATCTTGGACTTTAGCAATGTTGACTAAAACTTTTGCAGCGGGGTTATCAAATGGAATGGATTTTAAAATAGTGGCACCATCATTTGTAACCATTGATTCACCTGTTGAAGCAGATGTTAATAACTTATCCATACCCTTTGGACCAAGAGTGGACTTGACTAAATCCCCAACAGCAATTGCACCAACAAAAGATGAAAGTCTCGCATTTTCAGCTCTTTCCTCAGTGACTTGATCTCCAAAGATGTTTACAGCCATTTCACCAGTAAATAAGAGTCGATCTTCAGAAATGTGATGAAAAAAAGAGTGTTGAAGAGAAGTGAAAATTCAAATTGGTGAAAAAGACAACGATTTGCATACATAGAGATTAATAAAATATTAAATAACTCACACCATAATAAATCATAACCGGTGGTTGTTTGCTGTTTAAAAATAAAGCTGTCAAATGATACCAAACAAGGAATATAAAATTTTGAAAACCGTTTCTTCCGAGGTTCAAAGAAACGAAACCTTTTTTTCTTATTGTTCTTATAAGAGTTTTGAACTTTTGAGAAACATTCCTTAAAGCCTAAAATTTCAGTATATCCTTTTTGTTTTACCTACTGCAAAATGTAGCCCAAACATAAAAGTATTTATTCATTTTTGTAATTTGCAGCTTCGTGTGGAACCGCATTTTTCAATAAGGTAAAAAATTTTAAAATCAACTTGCAGAGAAAGGTCAGTTCTTTCTCTTCAATTTTCGTTGCTTTAAGAGAAAGAAAGGGAAATTCGCAATTGGGAATATAATAATATTATCAACACATACTGTCAATTTTAAATTTCCAACTACAATTGAAGTAACAACTCTACATCAAATACAGTCACTGATATAAGGGCAAAAGTCACCAATCAAATTTTAATAAAAATATAATGTCAAGGCCAACTTCAAATGAACGCTGTAATGAGTCAATGGACCAGATTAATATGCGCCATCGTGAATTATTTAATTCAATAGACACTAACAAAAAGGGCAAGATCACCTTTGAGGATTTTCAAAAAGCATTTAAAACATCAAATCACCCATTAAAAGATTCACCTTTTGCAGTTGAACAATTATACAAGGATTTTTTTAATGAATCTAAAATTGGGATATTGTTGTGGAGGCGACAAAATGAGATTGACTTTGAGAAATTCAATAACCATTTAAATACAGCCGAAAACCAAATTTTAGTAGGGTTCAATCATTTAGATAAAGATAAAGATGGGATAATTACTCGTGATGACATGTCAAATTATTTAGCAAGTATGGGCTGTTCAACTGAACCGGAAGAACTGGATAGATTATTTAGAAATATAGACAAAAATAAAAGTGGGGTTATAACTTATCAATCATTTAGAGATTCGTTATTGTTCATGCCAAGGTTATATGGATCGAGAATTCAAACTGCATTTAAATTTTTTAATGATGATTTGGAGAATTTATCATCAGAAGGGGACGTTACAGTCGGTGAAGATATAAGAAGAAGTGTTGGTTATTTTTTAGCTGGTGGGTTATCAGGAGTTGTTTCAAGGACATGTACTGCTCCATTAGATAGAATCAAGGTGTTCTTAATTGCAAGAACTGATTTATCATCAACATTGTTAAAGAATAAAGGTACCCTCTTGCATGATATAGAAATTAGAAGACATAAAAAAGTTGAATTGGAGAAGATCCAATCCCCTATTTATAGGGCAATTAAAACAATTTATAAACAAGGTGGTATAAAAGCATTTTATGTTGGTAACGGGTTAAATGTTATGAAAGTTTTCCCTGAGAGTGCAATGAAATTTGGTTCATTTGAGGCAACAAAGAAAGTTATGTGTGGAATTGAAGGTGTTGAAGATGAATCACAATTATCCAAAGTTTCAACATATTTAAGTGGTGGTATTGGTGGTGTAATTGCACAAATGACCGTGTACCCAATTGATACATTAAAATATAGGATGCAATGTGCATCATTAGATTCAAAAGTAAAAGGGGTTAACCTATTGAAATTAACTGCCATGGATTTATTCAAGGATGGAGGTATAAAGGTATTTTACAGGGGGCTATTAGTCGGGATAGGTGGTATGTTCCCATACGCCGCATTAGATTTGGGGACTTTTACAACGGTTAAAAAATGGTACATGAATCAAGAGGCAGAAAAGTTAAACTGCCCAATTGATGAAATACAGTTACCGAATCATTTGGTTTTAACATTAGGTGCTGCCTCTGGTACATTTGGGGCAACACTAGTTTATCCTGTTAATTTGTTAAGGACGAGATTGCAAGCCCAGGGTACATTTGCCCATCCATATACATATGATGGATTCTTTGATGTTGCAAGACAGACTATTAAGAGAGAAGGTGTTCAAGGTCTATTCAAAGGTCTTGTACCAAATTTGGCCAAGGTTATACCCGCAGTTTCTATTAGTTACCTCATGTATGAAAATTTGAAGAAGGCATTCAAATTAGAGTAGTAGTTATGTGGGGATGTAGATTATATATCATTCATTTAAACATGTGTTGTATTTACTTTTGTAGATTAGACAATGTTTCATGCGGCTAAAAAGATATTCGGAAGACAGTGGAAGTGAACTTTTGTGAGGCACCACAATGCACGAAACACGAATTTGTTCCATAATCTCTGCATGATGTAATTGTCTACATAGCGTGTCGCATTTGAAAAGTAAACAAACTTTCTTAACTATAATTGTGAATTAGCTTTGGAAAAAGAGACCTATGCTTCCGGAAAATCCCATTTATAAGCGTCACGGAGTATATACCATGCGTGGACGTACAAAGCAGTGGAATTACTTCTGCTACAAGTAACCTTAATAATAATTTCAAATAACAATTTCCTAATCGGGCCGAACCAATCCATAACACTAAAAATAATAATATGGGTGCATACCATTTTAGGTAATTATGGCTATCATCAGCTTTTGATATTACAGCCTCCGAGAGGGTACTAAAACCCCACAGGACAGGCTGGTCGTGTCACCATCTTGTAATTCTTCATTACTAACATTTTCTTCTTCTTTTCCTCCTTTTCTATATCCATCAATTACTTACAAACACAAACCTTGACGGCTCAACAACATAACCTGTTCTACATATAGGTTTTGAAATAGTTCTATCAACAAGTATTTTATTTTCTATTTAAATCCCCGTTCTTAGAAGAAACAAAGAAAAGCTGGAAAGGGATGTTTGCCAATCATCCTGAGATATACAATGATAATTCATATCAGAGATCACAACAAACACAACCTCAAATAAAACAGATGATACCAAAACCACTCTCGGAAATTTCTGACTCGAAATTGAACTCAATGAATTCAAGTTCAAAAGATCCCTCTTGTTCTTCAATATATCACAACCATGATCAACTGAAATCTTCCATCAACTCAGTATCAATATTTGATGAAATATACGAATCTTCTTCCTCCTCATATTTAAATTTTGACGATTCAATTGAATTCAATGATTTCATAGATGAGAATGGATATGACAAGAAAGCTGACCAATTTGATAATGAAGATGAAGAAGAATTCATGGACTCAAATGGATTTTTTTATCCTCCATGGAATTACAGAATAAAAAATAAACTGGAATCTACTTTTACAAAATTCTCCAAGAACTTACCAGATATTGAATATGAAGAATGCTGGGATCCAATAATGGTCAGTGAATATGCTGATGAATTATTCAATGATTTAAGAGATAATGAATATAAATATGGCGTTGATCCAATATCGATAAAGGAAACTCAAACAGAATTTACTTGGGATGATAGAAAATCTTTGGTTCAATGGATAATTAAATTACATTACAGGTTTAGAATGACACTAGAAACATTATATTTGACAGTTAATATAGTTGATAGATTTTTGTCATCGAAACCTGTATCATCAACAAAAATTGAATTAATTGGTGCAACTGCATTATTCATTGCCGCAAAATATGAAGAAGTCCACCCGCCGAATATGCAACAATTAATTTATTGTTGTGGAGATAAATTTGATGCCAACACAGTAAGAGAAGCAGAATCATATATAATAACGACACTAAATTTTGAATTAAATTTTTCTGGTCCATTATCATTCTTAAGGAGAATTTCGAAGGCTGATCTTTATGACTTCCAAATAAGGACATTTGCCAAATATTTTTTAGAAATCACTTTAATGGATCATAGATTCATTGGCTCACCAATGTCTTGGTTGGCAGTTGGAGCAACATACATTTCAAAAAAATTAATTGACCCAAGCTCAGTTTGGACTGATGAACACATATTTTACGGTGGTTATACTGAAGAACAGCTGAAACCTTTAATACCGGTTATTAAAGAATGTTGTACAAATTATGAAAACCATCATAAAATCCTGTATTGGAAATACTCAGATAAAAAATACCAAAAATGCTCCCTTTATGTGCAAAAATTCCTTTCTGATGATGAAATGTCATTTGAATCATGACCGTTGTTGCTTTTATTATTTTATTAATTTTAGTTGATTTACAATTGACTTACTCTAATCTTGCTTTTTATTTTGAAATGTTTAATTTAATTTAATAAATAAACCCTTATCCAAACCAAGTGAACCGACACCTAAATAGGGGAAAAAAGAAGCATTGTTTTCTCCTTTATGTCCAGTTAAATATAATATTATATGATCTATAAAATCAGTTCATTTATATTTAAGGGGGGTTAAGGTACAATATAATTAATGTGGATATTAAGGAAAGTGGTCTCATTTGGGCCTCATTCTGGTAAATTATAAATGAAAATCCAACAACGGTAACACATTAAACCTCGGTAATCATATAAAAGTTAGTGACACAACATGGGTTTTACAAATGCGATGAATTAAACAATGAATAGTAGTGAAATCAAAAGAAGAACCAATGCACATCAGAGGCTAACAAAATCTGCATCATCAGTTTTCAAAAATGGATTCAATGGTAAATTTGGATTGATTATTAAGTTTGGATTGTTGTCCAAATGCTTGAAACTAATCTTTGTACTTTTCAATTCAACATTGGATGTTTCGTTAGTTAAATCACATGATCTCCACCATCTATTTAACTTACCAGATGGGGGTGGTAGCCCATGTTTTAAAACACTTGTCAATTTAAAATCTACACTCAATTCCTTATTTGATTTTGTCAATATACTTTCATTTCCTAATTGATTTTTCCTTAGGACATATAACTCCTTTTCAATTTCCCTCTTTTTATTATCATCTATTAACTCTAAATGAGCAACAAATATCCCATATACAGGTTTATGATCACTAAATTTATAACTTGGGATTGAATCGTATTTTAACTGTTGTACTATTTCCTTGTTTTTATTATGCATTAAAATCCGATCGGTCCAAGATGGTATTCTTTGTTTTTCAGATGTATCATAAGTATCTGTGCCCTTATCAAATTTATATGTTGGTTTAAATTTAATTTCCATTTCGTCAAAAAATGGAAATGTCTTTCCTGAATTCATTTGTGCATTCAATTGGTCAAATTCAATTAATTTAGAAATAGCTGTTTCAACATCATTAGTTCCACTCAACAATGAAGTAATAACAGTTTCATCTTTAATTTCGCCAGATTCATACTCATCATAATCATCCTCCTTTTCAACATTCGATGAGTCGATATAAGGATCATCTTCATCACCTACATATTCCCCTTCCTCATAATCATCATCATATTTATCATCTTCAGTGTCAACTTCTGAAGGGTCATGCATAGAAATCTCCAGTTTTGGTATGGACAATAATTCCTGAGTTTGAGATGAGGTTTTTCTTTCCATTGGTTTAAATTGAGGTGATGGTTTATTTATATCTAGCATTTTCCTAACTAAATCATTTGGTAATTGAATCCTATAATTTAAATCACCTAACCAAATAAGTATATCACAATCTGAAATTGACTTATTTTTAGATAATTTAATCCCTTTTGATATGGTTTTATAATCAACATGCCTTTCGAGTAAATTGTGATGACCGGCTGCTAAATGTGAAGCAATAAAACATATTTTAGAATGATTTGAATAATTAAATGATATTGCAACTCCACCTTTATTTGCACTCATTCCTTTAAACCCTGTTTTTTTAACACTTGTTTCAATATTATGAATTAAATCAATTTCATCATTATGTGCATAAACTAATAATAATATGCCTCCTAGTTGTTCAGTTCTAATTAATGAATATGTTTTCAATCCATTTGGATTTAAAGTGTTTGAAAATTTTATTTCCCAATGATTGCTAATTTCTGGAGAAATGGACATTACTTTACTTGGGGTTAATTCAATAACTTCTTCTAACCCAATAACAACTAATCCATATTTATTAAATTCTTTATTTGGGAATAAAAATTCAGTTAAATCCCCTTCAAATTTAATTCCATTGACATTAAAAGTAACAGCATATATTAATAAATCTTTCATTTTCATATATTCCTCAATTCTAGCATTTAATCCTTTAAAAACATAATCATGAACAGGGTCAATTAAATCGACTTGAAGTTCTTTATTTTTCCCACCTAATAATCTATCAAATTGACTTTGTTTACCCGATGATGAAGTTTGTGTTGAACTGGACATTAATCTTTTACTTTGTTCTGCAACTTTACCTATTAAACCACCAGTTTTATTCTTAGCCTTAATAGAATTATTATAATGTTCAGCTAATTTATTAAGTGCAATTCCATTTGATTGCCAAAGTTCATAATGTGCAAACCAAAGATCATCCGGAATTGTTTCAAGTAATCTTTGAAGATGATATTCACTAATTTTACTCATGAGGAAATTTCCCCTTTCAATTGAAAAAAGTGATGCTAAGAATATAACTCCAGTTTGATAGCTTATAATTTGATTTGATTCCAAATCAAGTATAAAAGATTTATGACTATTCAATTCATCTAATATGATTTCATCATCAACAAGTGTATTAAAATAACTTTCATTATCCCTTGATCTTAATAAATTTTGATTTAATAATTTCTTATACTTAATTTGTAATTCTGGGGAATACCTCTTTAAATTATCCACTGAATTATGGAATTTCTGACTTAATTCAGGTTGTGAACCTTTGGAACTCAATGCATCTAAAACTAACACTTTCCCATATTGATAATAAAGAGTTTCAAAAAATTTCGAAACTGTATGAATCGATGAATCAATTGACCTTGTAAAATCCAATTTAGTTGAAATTAAATGAGAATCTAATTTCCAAAATAACGGCACATTCCCACTAACCAACAAATAACTTATTAATAAAGAATTGAATTTTATTACAATTTCAGTTTCAACAAAATTTGCAACATTACCATCTTCATCCATTCCAACAGGTCCAAATAATTGACCATTCTTCTTTGTATCCTGTTTAGATATGATCAATACTTTACCATTTTCAATTATCCTTTGATCTACAAAGCCTCTAATGATGGTAATATAGAATAATCCCTTATCAAATAGATCCCTTTTTGAATCTGAAATCCTTAATCTGAAATCAGTGAGTTTATCAATAAGTCCATTATTCCATATAAATCTATTTGAATAAAAATCGTGACCTGCTAATCTATCCTTCAAGCTCAATGATAAATCAGTATCAGGGGAATAGTAAAATGTCCCTGAAGCTAACAATTTTATAATTGAGTAAATATGAGAGGCATTATTCTCACCTCCTCCAGATGCTGCTGTCGTTGAAACAGAAGAAGAAGCAGGGATATTCATTGGAATTGATTGAAATTGATCATCTTTGTAATAAGTTGCAATTTCCCCATTTAAATTAATGAATATTGTATCTAAGATTTGATAAACATTCTCTGAATCTCTGATAGTACCAACTAATTTCCTGCCAGTTATGAATCCAAGGTGAATGACATTTTTGAATTTGATTAAACCAATGAAACCAAAAATCTGTTTATTTACTAAATCAATGAAATCATCAATTGGGGGCAATTGAGATTCAGGCAGGAATTCTATTAAGCAATCATTTCCTGAAGTTTCCCTAAAGATTAAAACATGATCATTCGAATGTAAAACAAGAGCCCTTATTGATTTATTAAAGTAAACTTTCATGTTTTAATAATTAAAATAGAAGAAAAAGAGAGGGATACAATAATAATAAGATATAAATTTAGATTTTAATAATTTTGTCTCTAACAGAACTGTTAAGGGCAGAAACCAACCCCCTTAAACCAGATTGAGTAACATCTTCATCAATACCAACACCCCAAATTAAATTGTTGGAACTTTCACCAATTTTCAAGCCAACATATGAAACAGCCTTGGAAGTTGAATCAGATCCAAGAGTATGTTCATTATAATGAACAATTTCAAATTTTGAATTGAAATAAACTCCAAGGGCATTACATAATGCTGATAAAGGACCATTACCTGAACCTTGTAATTCAAATTCATGAATTTTAGATTGAATTTGTGCAACAATTAATCTTTCCTTACTATCATTATTCTTAATTTCATAATCAACAATTTGGAATAAATCTATATTAGCTATTGTCTCTGAATCATTTTCATCATAAACAAAATATTTATCCTTGAATAAATCAATGATTTCATTTGTCTTTAATTCACGACCTTTCCATTCGGTTTCTAATTGGACTCTCTTTGAGAAATCAATTTGTAAACCTCTTGGTAAATCTAATTCCATATTACGTAAAATGACCCATGATGCACCACCCTTACCAGATTGTGAATTAACTCTAATAATAGCTTCATAAGTCCTACCAATGTCAGCAGGGTCTAAAGGTAAATAAGGAATTGACCATTTATCAGTTTCCTTTCTTTGCTTGAACCCCTTTTTGATAGCATCTTGATGTGAACCACTAAAGGCACAAACAACCAATTGTCCACCATATGGTGCTCTTGGATGAACAGGGATTTTATTACATTTCTCCACAATTTCAATAACAGATTCCATATCAGAGAAATCCAATTTTGGATTTATACCTTGAGTATAAAGGTTAAGAGCCAGGGTAACAAGATCAACATTCCCTGTTCTTTCACCATTACCAAAAAGACACCCCTCAACTCTATCAGCACCGGCCATTTGAGCTAATTCAGCTGCAGCAACCGCACAACCTCTATCATTATGTGGATGAAGGGAAATACAAATTGTATCCCTATTTGATATATTTGTTGCAAAATATTCAATTTGATCAGCATAGACATTTGGAGTTGACATTTCAACAGTTGCAGGTAAATTAAAAATGATTGGTTTTTCAACACTTGGATTCCAAGCTTCCTTAACTGATTCACAAACTTTTATAGCAAAATCAGGGGTTGTATCACTGAAAGTTTCTGGGGAAAATTCGAAATCCCAATCAGTAGTATTCCCAACAACATCCTTTGTTAAAGATCTAACTAATTTAGAACATTCAGTAGCTTTTTGTAAAGTTTCTTCTGGAGTCATACCAAAGACGATATTTCTGAAACAATCTGAAGTTGCAAGATAAATGTGAACAGTTGCCCTTTTAGCACCTTCAAGAGATTCAATAGTCCTTTTAATTAAATCAGGTCTACATGGAGATAAAACTTGAATTGAAACATCATCAGGAGCATTTTCAACACACCATTTAGTAAAATCAAAATCAATTTGACTTGCAGATGGGAAAGCAACTTCAATTTCCTTAAAACCAATTTGTACAAGCTTAAGGAAATACATTTTCTTTTCTGGAATTGACATTGGATCAGGAAGAGATTGATTCCCATCTCTTAAATCAGTTGAAAGCCAACGAGGGGTTTTGTTGAGAGTTTTTGAAGGCCACAAACGTTGTTTAAGAGTGATTTGTGGATCAAATGGCTTGTATTTAACAGATGGATCTTCTAGCATTGGCATGATTTAAAGATAAGTTGATAATAAAGATAATGAAGTGAGAGTATAATTAAAAATGGTGAAAAATCTGTCATGAACATTCACGGAATTGAGGAGTAATTAAACAATATGAGTCACCAGACTGTGATTTCTGTTGAGTTCCTTGGGGGGCTCGATGCTATTTTTGGAGGACAAAGACGTGTAAAATGTATTTTACCACAGGGGGCCCCAACAGTGACGGATTTACTGCATTTTATTACCTCAACGCTGTTAGAGGATGCAAAGGATTTGGATGTTTTCATTCAAGACGGCAGTGTAAGACCGGGGATTCTTGTTCTCATTAACGATACAGATTGGGAACTTGAGGGGAAAGATTCATGTGTATTAGAAACCGGTGATGTTGTAACATTCACATCCACTTTACATGGTGGTTAGAAGCAAATGGATCCTATCCATAATCCATTTATAATCGTTTTGTAAAGCACGTATATGTGATCTAGTTAATCTAATAGCAGCAACGTCAATATCTTGACGTGGGAATCCATCAATGGTGAGCAAATCAGTTTCTAATGTAGCATTGAATTTAGACAAATGTCCAAATAAGACGTGTAAGTCATTATCTATTTCCTGTTTCAATGACATCAATGTATCCATAGAAAGACTATTTACATCCTCTGGGGATTTTAAATGGGAAATATATTGTAATTGAGGTAAAGAATGGATATTTGTCATTTAGTGTTGTAAAAGAAGAAAAGTATGGTAGGAAAAGGAATGTTGTTGTAATGTGCTTTACAGTTACTTTATAATATATAAAAGGATAAGTATTTAAGCCTTCTTTCTAGAATTTCTCTTTGAGATTTTCTTGTGGGTGTCTGGCAACCATTGTTCAATATCACTTGCAGAAGATTCAGAAACAGCAGAGGAAGTTGCTTTGGAAGAGGCTTTCTTTGAAGTTTTCTTGTCATTTGGTAAAAGAGATGGTGGCAAAACCCCTGCGAGGTAATGGTTCCCATATGATTGGAAAATTGAATAAAGAACAAATAGAACAGTGGATCCAAGAATCAATTCAGCAAAGATCAACTTTGGATTGAAGAATGAAATCTTAGTATCCTTGATGTTGATTAATTTAGTTGAAGTAGTCAACATCATGAATTGTTCATCATAGGTAACGTAAACAGCAGGGGATAAAACATAGGACCCTGGGGCTAATTGTATACCCACCTTTTGAGTAAAGGAAGTTGGCTGATTGTTAGCAATTTCAATTGGGCCAATTTTAGCAGCGGTGATATTAGCGGCAACAACTCCTGAAATAGGGTCAATTAATTCCCCACCGACACCAACAACAGTTAACAATTCTGGTTCGAATGAAGTTAAATTGTATGCTAATTCAATAGTTTCACCATTGAAAATATCATCCATGGACAAGTCATGTTCCTTGAATTTAATTGATGACTCGATTTGGATATTGAATGGCTTTTCTGGGGTTGGGACAAAGTCTGGGTCAACAACAGGCTCACTTGCATGAACTGCGCACAAAATGGCCAATAAACCAGCACAGAAAGAGATCTTCATTGTATTATTCAGAGAAAAGCCACTTGTTCTTAATAGAGTGAAATTTTTGGACAAAATGGTCAATTTCTAACTCAGCAACTTCCCAAATAGGCAATTTTGAAAAACAGCTTCAGTATTAGGATATTTAATGAATCAAGCTATAAATATCAATATCAATCCTATTAGAAGTTACATTTTCATGTATATCTTAAAAAATAACTAACTCCATACATTCTTTCAAAACACTGAAAATCCAAATTTCAAAATAATGAATTTCCAACTATTCACATTCCTTTTATCAATATTCATTACATTCTCTAATTCATTCCCTATTCAGAGAAGAGCTTTGGCTACTATAACAGCAGATGCGGTTACTAAAACTATACAAACTTTTGCTGATCCAACTGGTTACCAAACTGTTACAACTGAAGTTGATGGTGTATTAGGTACTTTCCTTCAACAGATTGTTACCGTAACTACTCACAACCAACTACCATCTGAAACTACTAACTTAAAGGCTATTTCAACAACTGATTCTAATTCTTCTAGCACCACTACTAGCAGTTCAATTGATTCAACCACAAGCAGTTCAATTGATTCAACCACAAGCAGTTCAATTGATTCAACCACTAGTTCAAGTTCAATTGATTCAACCACTAGCAGTGCAAGTACAGCTGATTCTACTACTAGCAGTTCAAATACAACTGATTCTACTACTAGCAGTTCAAATACAACTGATTCTACTACTAGCAGTTCAAGTACAATTGAATCAACTACTACACCATCACCTGAGCAAACAACTCCAACTTTAACTCCAACTCCAACAACAATAACCAGTTCTACAACATCTTCTAGTTCCACAGTAACTACAAACACTATTGCAAGCAGTAGCACTGAATTATCATATTTCGCTTATGAAACAGATAAAGTTGATGGAACATGTTTCATTTATTATGCACAAGATGATTTAACAGCAACATATACAGATGATACCACAACAACAATTACATTAACAAGTGTCATTGCCACTGTTACATTAAACTATCAAAATTAAACTATTTTTTTTTGCCTTCCTTACCCCTATCTTTTATATTTTCTATAAATCATCTAATAAATTTGTATAATTAACTTCAATATTTCCATCACCTGCTGGATCATCTTGATCTAAATTAAGGGAATTAAATGAAACATAACCTGATAAATCAGCTGATATATTCATTGAATGATTAGTTGAAATAACAGAACATCTTTTTTTTATTAATGGAGTTGTAGCTGTTGAACTTATTGAAATTGATTCATCACCATCAAGGATTAATCTACAATGATGATTATTATGGGTATTTGAAGAATTATTTTGTAAACTTAGAATTGAAACACCAATAATAACAAAAATTGTACCTGATATTAATAACCCTGAAGTTAACCAATTTAAACAATGGAATTGATTATAAAAAATCAAATAATTTAAAATTGAAAAAATATTGAAAATTGAAAAAACTAATGGGTATAAAATTGAAGTTGATAAAAGTTTTAATGAAAAATTTAATAATATTAATTGTGTACCACCTAATATTAAAAATGTTAATACAATTAAATACATTTTCCATGAATTTATTGAATTTAAATTGAAAAAATTTGTTATTAAAATTTGAATTGCTGATTTTGCTAATAATATTGAATATGATGATAAAATTCCTGAAATTGAACCAATTAATAAACCAATTAATAAATTATTATTCATTGACATTAAATTTAAATATTTTGAACTCAAAGATATTAATTTAATAAAACATTTAATTGGTTCTGACTGATGTGATTGTAATTGTAATCTCCAATATTCATTCCAATCATCCAATTTATTTATAATATATGACATCCATTTATCATTTGATATTAAGATTGAAATTATTGTTGATGTTAAAATAATTACTAGATTTAGTATAATCCAATAAATGAATATTGGCTTTTCTAATAATACCATGAATTGTTCTAATGAATAATCAACATCAGGTAGAGAATTCCCCGTGAATGCAATCCCCATTGAACCCAAAGTTATATAAACAGACCCAATTAGGGAATACTTCGTGAAAGGTTCGTGTAAGAGGATTGAATGAAAGATTGAATTGAATAAGAGTCCAATTGATTGTAAAGGTGTTAGAACTAATATAGGGAGTGTTGTTAATTGGATTGAAGACCCAATTAAGTTTGAACTAAGAAATAAGATAAGTCCTATGTGCCATATGGGGTTTTGATGTGTTTTGATAGAGGGGTTGAGATGTGCCATTCGCTGAAGGACAAGCCCCATGGATTGAGCAGCCGAGGAAACCACAGCAATTGTGATTCCAACGGGGATATTTGTCATACTGGTGATTATTTACTTTTAAGAGACACACAGGGGATAAGCCCACTTTGGACCTCTTTGGACATCTTTGGTGCACTATGGTGGAAAATTTTCCCCCATTCCCTACTAAGTGAATAAAAAGTTTACTGGGGGGGGGGGAAGAAAAAAATTACTGGGGAACAGTAAAAAATCCCGTAGTAAAAAAAGCTTTGACCCAGTAGGGGAAATCGAAGCAACTTAAATACCCCCGCTAGTGAATTGTTGATTTCGGGGCCGCGAATTTCCAAAACAGTAGGGGCTTCGGTTTGAAGGAATGGAGAAACAGGGGTTCTGAAGCAAGAAGAAACATTTTCCCCCTTCCTTCCCAATAAAAGAGCCAAACCACCACAGTTGTTTAAAGACCCCAGCTGAAAAGCCTTAGATGCCCCCCAGCAGAGGGAAAAGCGGTTTCCAATGGACGAGAGGCTTTAGATTTTAACTCTTTCCCGTCTCGGCACCGCATTGTAAGAATATATTTTTCCCCCCCAGCTCCCGGAGGAAAACTCTCAAGACACCAGTTCTTCCCCCCCTCAAGAACAAGAACCCCACCAAACAGCCATGTTCTCATCCTGTTTGAAAATGTCAATGAGACCAATCTCCACCACCGCATTGCCTAAGAAGTACGGCGGGAAGTTCACCGTGACCCTCATCCCAGGGGACGGTATTGGGTCAGAGATCACAGACTCAGTCAAGCGTATCTTCAAAGCAGAGAACCTCCCAATCGAATGGGAAACTGTTGAACTGAGTGGTATGGAAGGCCACGAGTCCAAGATCGACGAAGCCCTTCTCAGTTTGAAGCGTAACAAGGTGGCCTTAAAGGGTATCACCCACACTCCAAATGACCCATTTTCCAAATCCCTCAATGTTGCCCTTAGAAAGGAATTAGACATTTTCGCTTCCCTTGTGTTCATTAAGAACATCGAAGGTGTCCCTTCCAAGCTTGAGGATATTGACTTTGTCCTCGTTAGAGAAAACACTGAAGCTGAATATTCTGGTTTGGAACATCAATCAGTTCCAGGTGTTGTTGAATCACTTAAGATCATTACCAAATCAAAGACTGAAAGAATTGCTAGATTCGCTTTTGATTTTGCTAAGAAGAATGGTAGAAAGGAAGTTACAGCTATTCATAAGGCTAACATCATGAAATTAGGTGATGGTCTTTTCAGAAACACCATTAAGGCAGTTGGTGCTGAAGAATACCCAGATATCTCCGTTAAGGATTTAATCGTTGATAATGCTTCTATGCAAGCTGTTTCAAAACCACAACAATTTGATGTTATGGTCACTCCAAACATGTACGGTGCCATTCTTTCAAATATTGGTGCTGCACTTGTTGGTGGGCCAGGTTTAGTCCCTGGTGCTTCTTACGGTAGAGATTATGCCGTTTTTGAACCTGGTTGTAGACACGTTGGTTTAGATATCACCGGTAAGCATTTGGCTAACCCAACTGCCATGATTTTATCTGCTACTTTGATGTTGGAACACCTTGGTTTAACTGAAGACGCTGAAAGAATCTCCAAGGCCACTTACCAAGTCTTAAAGGATGGTAAGACTACTACAAAGGATGTTGGCGGTGAAGCCACTACTGAAGAATTCACAGATGCCATCATCGCACAACTTGCTTAAATTTGGGTATCTTGTGTTTAGTAAATTATACTTTTATATTCCATTTTATTATTTATTATCAACAAATTTTTTCTCTCTAATAACAATCATGGAGGATTCAAATCTAATACAATTGAACATTCACATGTTCAAAATACCCTTGATTAAAATACATAAGAATTTTAAACGTATCCAACAAATAATTGTTAAATTAAAACATACCCAATCGAAACTATTAAAACATTCACATCCCTTAACTTTGGATACATTAAATAAATTAATAACTTCTCAAGATCAATTAAATAAGAAACTTAAAACTAGATTGACTATTCATGATGATCTAATTGCAAGATTAAAGGCAAGAATTGAATTCACTCCTTCTTCAAAACCAAATTACCAAACTATGGATAAGAACTTATTAATAATTGATTATCTTTTAAGATCGGGTGGGGACCCAGAAATTTGTCAAATTATTATAAATGACTTAAAATTAACTCAATTGATTGATTATGATGTCTTATCCCAAGGTTTATCAATTTACAATGAAATTAAACAAAATAAAAATTTAAACTTATTAATCAACTGGTGTATTGAAAATGAAAAATTCATGCCCCCGCCATCAACATTTACAACAAATGATGATCTAGAAACTGATGATTACTTCATTGGAAAATATGGTTTAATGTTCGAATGTCAAATTCAACATTGTATTGAATTAATTAAATCAAATAACCTTCAATTAGCTTTCGATATTATTAAACTTCAATTCGATCAATACCCAAAAATACCAAATATATTAGAGAAAATATCTTCACTTTCTTGGATTCTTCAATTTGATTTATTTAAAAACAATGAAAATTTAATTTCTTCTAATAATAATGATACCCAAATATCTAATGACCCATTTGATATTTATACTGATACTTCAATTCAATTGGATAAAAATTTATTGGATTTATTAAACCCAATTAATAAATGGAATAAATTAGCTGATATATTCTGGTTTAATTTTAAATCAATTTATGGCCTTCCAATAAATCCCCCATTATTAACAATGTTAAGTATTGGAGGATCAAGTTTAAAATGTTTAAAATGTAATTCTTTATCAATTGATTCTTCCAAAAATGATTTGAATATATTCTTTGATTTTAAATGCCCAATTTGTTCAAATAGTAATTGGAATAAATTATTTAAAAATATACCAGCAAATTATCATTCAAAATCATCAATTTTCCCAAACCCTGTTTTATTACCAAATAAACATATTTTATCTTTAGATCTTTTATTATCTGCAAGTTCAAATTTAAATGATTTAAATAATTTAAATATATGTTCATCATCTACAATGTCAAAAGGATCGCCAACAATGAATAAAAGTAATTCTAGGAAAAATTTAGATTTATATGATTTATTATCAAATGATGTTGAAGATAAGCATGATAATCATGATAAAATTGAAAATGATCAGGGGATATTCATTTATACTTCAAATAGGGGATTTTTAAATCCAAGCTTAATTGGTATTACAATTGATATGGCAAAGAATTTAATTCCAGATTGGTCAATTGAAGACCCTATTTCTTTTAATAGGTTTAAAATTAAAGATTTGGAAAAAGTTTACATAACTTAATTGTGTGTATAAAAGATTTTATTATTTTTTAATAAGGTTCTAACATATCATTTCATGAATTTAATTCATTAATTAACTTATTATTTAATTTTTGTAAGTTAACATTTGCTATACCACACGTTTATTTCAATTGCCTTTAAAGTCTTTTATTATCTTTTGTATTTAAAATCACCATTGGAATCCCTTGGGATCAAATTAATAATTAAGATATGAATTCCTTGATTAAATAAAAACACATTTAAATGCATAGAAATATTTTCATTTGTAAATATTCAAATATAGAAAAATAACCTGTTTAAAAAAGAAAATAACATAATTTAATCCTTAATCATATTTAAAAACTCAATTAAAAAGTATCTTTTAATTAAACATTTTAGGAATATTGATTAAAATCACTTTCTTTATTTGGAACAAATTTTTTTTTTTTTTTTTCAAATCTCTTTATAAAAAGATATCTTCAATAAATTTTTATGGCTAGAGGAAAGGGGAAATTATCAGTTGTTTTAGCAAAGCAATTAAATCGTGACAAAATAGAAGCTGATAAAAGGAAAAAAGTTGAAAATAGACAGAAAAATTTTGAATTGAAGCCAAAACCAAAAAATGTTCAAATTCATAAACCATTAATCCCATTTAATTTAAATGATAGGATAATGTTAATTGGTGAAGGGGATTTTTCATATGCTATATCAATTATTAATCAAAATATGATTAAACCAGAAAATTTAATTGCAACTTCATTTGATTCATATGATGAAGTTTGTAAAAAATATTCAACATCAAAGGAAAATATTGAACTACTTCTATCACTTGGTGTTATTATTTATCATGAAATAGATGCTACAAATTTAAGTAAATCATTAGGAATTCAAGGTGGAAATAAAAGACAAGGTAATGGTAGTGGTAAAACAATTGAAGTTTTAGGTTCATTAAAATTAAATAATATTATATTTAATTTCCCTCATGTTGGTAAAGGTATTAAAGATATATCAAGGAATATAAAGGCAAATCAACAACTTTTATTTGAATTTTTCAAAAGTTGTAGAATTTTATTTGATATTCTTCATTTTCAAAAGGATAAAACAATTGGTAGATCAAATTTAAGTTCAATGTCTGTTGATGAAGCGGAATGGAATTACCTTCATCAATCACATGAAATTAAAATAGAAGAGGAGGATAAAGAAGTTATAACAGTTACATTATTTCAAGGAGAACCATATGATTCATGGATGATTAAGAAAATTGCAAGGGATTCAATTGGGTATCAAGTTCAAAGGTCAAGTCAATTTGATTGGGATACTTTCAAAGGTTATGAACACAAAAGGACTGTTGGTATGGGTGATACAAAAAAGGTTTATAATGAAAGACTTGCCAGAATTTATAAATTTGAGAAATTTAAAGGTGAAATCAAGACAAATAAAAAATCTGGAAATGATTCTGATAGTGATTGATTTCAGTAATTTTTTAATAGGATATATATATATATATTATGTTGTTTATAAGAAAAGGATAAATAATAATAATAAAGTTAAATGATACAATCATTCATTTATAATTTTTTTATTCAGTTCCTCTTGAAGTGGTAAAGGTAGTGTGTTTGATAATTGAGGAGCAAAATGAATTTGATGAATTGGTGGTAATATTGACGGAGGAACATTTGGTTGAATATGAGCTTGTGTTTGATCATATGGTGAATAAACACCACCTTGAGATTGATCAAACCCATCAACTTGATTCATCTGGTAATATAATTGAGGAGGAGTTTCATTTTCTTGATGATTCTGGGGATGATGATTATAATTATGAGGTAATTGTATATTATGATTAATCATTGAGGCAAGCATCGTTGATTGTGGTGGCGGTGGTGGAAGCATTTGATATTTTGATAAATTCCATTTAATATCATTATTGTTATTATTACTGTTGTTATTATCAATGAAACTATTATTCCTATTATTATTAATGTCACCTGGAAATTTATTTTCATTAATTTGATTTTGAGTATCATTGTTATTGTTATTACTATTAACCAGTATTTCATTGTCATTGAATGAATTAGGTTGATATTGTGATGACGATGGTTGCTGCTGCTGTTGTTGTTGTTGTTGTAGTGGATGCAATGGTTGTTGTGGTTGTGGTATAAATTGTTGTTGATAAATTATATGTGACACCGGATTGTGCCCTTGACTTTGATATGGTAAATATTGATAATTTGTTAATGATGGTAATTTATAATTATCATTACTACTAGTGGTATCATTATTATTATTATTATTATTATTATTATTATTATTATTGGTAGTAGTATTATCATTATTATTATTAGTATTAGTTGTATTATTATTATCATTTAAATAACCATTAATAACTGGAGTTCTATCAGATTTTGGTTTCGATTCATTATCAAAATTATTATTTAAATTTGTGTTATTCTTATCATCAGTTGAATTTTTATTTGAATTATATTGATTTATCAAGTTACTAGCCTTCAATTGTAAATATTTCCTCCTACGTTCACTTTTTAAATATAACTCGTCTTTTGTTGGAGGGTTTGGAGGATCATCCAAACATAATTGATGCCTTCCATATTTAGAACAATTTCCACATGGTATTTTCATATCACATTTTATCTTATGTTTCTTACATGGTCCACAGTTATATGATCTTCTATTACGTTTCTTTGGTCCCATGTTTTTTATAATAATAATAAAGGTGATTTAAATGAAACTTCTAAGAACCTGATATACGTGTGTTGAAAAAGGGAGAGAGGGAGTGTAGTTTTTTTCCAGAGGTACAACAGATGAAATTAACTTTTTTTGAATGTTTGAGTTTCAAGAAGGTTAATATACAATGCCAATAAACTGGAAGAAATTGACAATAAGTTTTTGAATAATGGAAGAACAATTAAAAGAAAATTGTAAAAAGAGTCCTTTTATATTAG
Source organism: Saturnispora mendoncae (assembly GCA_030564545.1). Taxonomy (NCBI): domain Eukaryota; kingdom Fungi; phylum Ascomycota; class Pichiomycetes; order Pichiales; family Pichiaceae; genus Saturnispora; species Saturnispora mendoncae. The sequence continues at coordinate 202,045 of JAJLVT010000105.1, forward strand.
ATTGAATGAAAACTATTTTATGTATGTGTAGTACTCTTACAGCTTAATATGATTGATATGTTAATGATGTTTCAATCCACAAAAAATTAAATGGGGAAAGACAAAACAAAAGAGAAAAAGTGGACAACAGAATTTAAAAAGTTGAGAAAAAAACAACACATTCACAAAAAAAAGACAATGCAAATTATGCAAATCGGAAATAAATTATGCAAAGTCTAAATTTCCCTGCATATTGAATTGATTTAACGAAAATGATTTTTAGGCGGAATTTCATGATGCGCCGCGAATCATTTTTAATTTTAATCTTGTCAAAATCATTCTAGAAACTCTATAAATGGAACATATAAAGTTCTGGAAGTATCATATATCAAAGATATCAGATGACTATTATTATGCTTCAACTAACGTTGATAAGAGACATAAACTAATAAGCCCCGCACCAAGTTATTTCATCAAATTTGAATTACTCGACAAATCAAATAAATCCAATGACAATTACAAATTAATAATAAATCAATCCCATCATAAAACAAGCCCAATTATAATAGAGAAATCTAAAGATTCATTAAAGATTTCTTTTAAACCCAATGAGACATTGGTCAACAATAACATCTTAAATGATTCAAATTCAAATTCCAATAAATCAATTCAATACAAATTTGATAAATCACCAAAATCCATTGCTTTATTAGATTCAATTCAGATGGTCAATCAATATCAATTCAATCAATTATCAGTATGTGAATTAAAATCTTCAACCTCGAATTTATTCTCCAAGAGTAAAGTAAATGGGGTTAAATTAGGAAAGGATGGCTCAATATATTTTATAAATAATTCAAATTCAACAACTGCTTGGTATGACAATGTTTATGCCTTTTTCAGACCTTGTAACAGGGAAATTTCAAGCAAATTAACAAAATCAGTGTTGAAAAGTTCTAAATTAATGTCATCAAGTTCATTGACTAATTCTAGTGGATCAACAGCACCCAGTAGCACTGGTAGTGGCAATGCAAACAATGAGGCAGATTTTGATGATGATAATGATGATGAGGATGATGATGAAGCACCTAATGTTAATTACATTGCTTATGACGGGTTGCTTTCAAGACATCCAATAGATGATTCTCCAAATGATTTTAAATTTGGTTGGCTTACAATTTATGATAAGGATGATTTCTTTAGGAAACCAGGAAATTGGCAATTAGTTTTATCAGTTTCTATTGGTTCTGCGATTGATTCAAATTTCAATAAGTTCGTTAACATGTAATAATGAACCAATAACTCTTCGTTCTCTCTTTTTTTTATTTCTTTTCTTCTTGTAGTTAGATATAATTAATGATTAATGTTTTTTACTCAACTCAATCAGGAACTTCACAACATCTTTCCCAGATACTGACTAACTACCTAAGATTGAATCTAAAATGTTCCTTTGATCCAAATTTCCAAATTAACTTAAACCCAGTTTCTTCAATTATTGAATTCAAAGATTTGAAAATCCCTATTTTGAATATATTCTTTATTTCTTCATACGGGGATGGGGAACCGTGTGATGATGCTATAGAGTTTTTTGATAAACTGGATTTATATAGTGATAAATTGGATATTAACTTTACAGTTTTCGGTTGTGGAAATTCCCAATATGATATTTACCAAGCAATGGCATTGAAATTAAATGAATATTTCCTAAAATTAGGTTCAAAACATGTTGGCCAAATGGGATTTTCTGATGAAAGCAAGGATATTATCGATGATGTTTTCAATGAATGGTTATTCGATTATTTACATCCATTATGTAAATTTCTTGGTGAAAATTGGTCAATTGTTGAAATAAATGATTATCAACCAATGTATCTAATTCAAGATTCCAAAACAAATGTTATAGAACCAATAATTAGAGCACCGTATCATGAATTAAATCCATTTATAACTCATTTAGAGTTAGAAAATACTATTAGAATAAAAGATAAAATATTGACTAGTATTACATTAGGAGGATCCAATTTAAAATACACAACAGGTGATCACATTGGAATAATACCAAGAAATTCAAAGATGCAGGTAGAAACACTCTTGGGGAAATTGAACATTGAAAATATTGATCAAGTTATAAATATAAATCCTTTTAATAGAATGGATCACGTTTGGTTCCCAAAAGTTTTAACTTATAGAGATTTATTTACTAAATATATTGAAATTAATAGCATATTAAGTAGGAAATTTGTCAAAGGGTTATTGAAGTTTCTACCTGTTAATGAACAACAATTAATATTAGATTTAATTTCAGATCGAGATAGATTCCAAACTGAAATTACAATCCCTAAACTTACATTACTTGGTTTTCTAGAAAAATTCAATTTAACCATTACCATCCCTATTTCATATATCATTGAAAATTTTGGGAAATTAAAGCCAAGATTTTTTTCAATATCATCAAGTAATCTAGAATCTCCTAAATTATGCAGTGTTATAATCAAATTAGTGAAAGAAACCACATTTGAAGGAGTATTAAGTTTTTGGATTGATGATATTGTATCCAATAAATTTAAAAATGAACTTCCAATATTTATAAGAAAATCAAAATTTAAATTACCATTTAATGTATCAAAACCAATAGTTCTTATTGGATCAGGTACAGGAATTGCTCCATTATTAGGATTTTTAAGTGATTTGAATACCAATTTCAAAAAGGTTGAAAAAGTAATTTTGATATATGGGTTGAAAACAATGGAGGAGTCATTAATTAATGTTAGCTTGATACCTAATTTGGAAGGGAAACTTGAAATAACCTTTGCAGTTTCCCAGGATGATCTTCAACCTAAGAAATATGTACAAGATGTGTTACTAGAAAAAAAAGAGCAAATTAAAGAGAGTCTCAAAACGGAAAATGGATCAATGTTCGTTTGTGGAAATGCCATGGGGATGGCGCATGGAGTTTCCCACGCAATGATTGAAATATTTGGAGACGGGGTGGATTCAAAGGTTGGGAATTCGTATCTCCAATATATGAAATCAATGGGACGTTTCAAGGAGGATGTTTGGTAAATCAGTTTGGTGTGGCTTTTTATTAAAGTTTCTCCAGCTTTCTTCTTCTTTTTAAATCAGTTTTATATAAATATCTAATAGCATATACAAATGCCGAGTTCCCCAATCACATCATATTCGAGTTCTATCAATCTATCAAGGGGATCTTCGACATTTTCCGCAGATTTGAAACCCTACCAGCCATTAGAGTCTGATTTAAATTCGGCTTTTAAATCAATCGATAATATATTAACAAACCAGACACGCGCAATTGCACACCTGGCGGCACAATATCGCAAGTCCAAGTGGTCAATTGAACAAATGAAATCCAGTTTGTTAATATTGAATGATTCACTAAACAAAGGTGGCAAAATAGTGGTTTCTGGAATGGGGAAGTCATTTAAGATTGCAACGAAGACAGTGGCAACTTTAAATTCCCTTGGATTACATTCTGCTTCTTTACACCCATCAGAAGCTTTACATGGTGATTTGGGAATGATTAGAGAGGATCATAACGATTCTTTAATCATCATTTCGGCTTCTGGTAATTCACCGGAGTTAAATTTAATGTTGAATTATATTCCAATTACAATCCCAATTGTATTAGTTACATGTACCAAAATATCAAGTTTAGCATCAAATAAACGAATTTCATCTGTCTTGTATGCTGAATTACCTAGTCATTTGAATGAAAAATCGATATATGGTTTAAGTGCACCAACCATTTCAACAACTTTATGTTTAACGTTATTGGACGCGGTGTCAATTTCTTTGAGCGAGTTGAATATTAAGGATATAAATGCAAGAAAGAGTATATTTGGATCTCGTCACCCTGGTGGTGCAATTGGAATCAATTACCAGAATTCCATTGCCAAAAAAGAGGATGACAAAATGATGGGTACCTTAACAATAGAAAATAATGATTTATGTAATGAATTAATTATTAAAAAAGAAGAATATAAAGCAGAAGAACAAGAAGAGGAAGACGAAGCCGGTTTAGATTTGAATTCAATTTTATTACTTCAAAAAATCAAATCAAGTTTGTATATAGAACTGACCGATCTCCCAACAGATGAATTGGAATTATTGAGGTATATTACAATGTATGACTATTTATTATTGAGCAATTCCAATGGGTTGTTTGATATTATAGACTCAAATATAGTTCGGGCACTTTATAGAGATTTCCGGGATAAAATGGAAACAAACGATGTTACCGACTTGATATGGAGAATCAGGGAAAGCTCTATTTCAAGTTTGAGTTTCTAATGTGTACAATATTGCTTTTTATTTTTTGTATTATTTAATTTGGACTTTTTGGATTTTTATTGAAATTGATGCTGAGCGGATTTTTCTTGTCTTTTTTCTGCAATAACAACAACTAGTTCTTTTCAGAAGAAGAAGAAGAAGAAGAATAAATGACATCTCTCTTTAAAAAGGCCAGAGACAGGTCTTCCAGAGAGAAGGCACGGATGGTTTCAACAAGTTCGGCTTCAAGTTTCAACCCAATGAACCCACTGGATGCACCCTCTGAAGTTGCACAAGCCGTCCATGGCTACAACGCACTCAGGAACAACGAATTATCCTTTAAAAAGGGTGATTTTTTCTATGTGATTAACCCAACGCCTTCACCAGATGGGTACATTGAGATATATGATCCTACAAGATCCATAAAAGGACGGGCCCCTGCAAGTGCATTCAAAATGTTTGAAAAAACTCATCAAAACGATTCATCTTCAAGGGTTGCCTCTTCTTCATCGACAAACAATTCTTCACCATTGATCAACCAGATTAACCAGTCGCCTCAAAAACAATCAGTACAACATCCAATTCATATGCCAACCCTGTTTGGTATTGTATTATATGATTTTAACGCAGAAAGATCCGATGAATTAAGCGTTAAGACTGGAGACAAGATTATCATATGCGCCCATCATGATTATGAATGGTACATTGCCAAATTTGTTGATAAAATTGGAGAAGTTGGCTTGATCCCTGTAGCTTATGTTCAATTAATCGATACTTTAACAAAAATACCTTATAAGGAACAACCAAGTGATATAATTCAAAGAGAGCAATTACCTTCAATTGAACAATGGAAAATTATTAAAAATAAACATAAAGCTAGCGTTAGACCTGTTGGTGAAGCTGCTGTTGCTTCACATACCGCTCAAATGTCAGGTAATCATAATCTTATTTATCCTCAGAAATCTTTATCTAGAACACCATCTGACAAATTTAACAATAATACATATCCAGAAGGTGATGTTATGGGTTTACATTCTACTGTTTCAACTTCAAATTCTGATATATTTGAAATTTCAAATATTTACCCAATTCAAGCTAACATTGAATCATTCTCAACATCGAATAATAAATTTTGGTTTTTAGTTATTGTGACAATGTCAAATGGCCAAACTAAATCCCTTTGTCGATATTATGAAGATTTTTTCAATTATCATCAAAGGTTACTGTCAGCCTGGCCTCGGGAAGGTGGAAAATTTGATAACAAAGATAGAAAGGATCGTATAATACCTTACATACCGGGTCCTGTTATTGATGTTAATGAATCATTGACTCATAAAAGAATGATTGATTTAAATGATTATCTTGAATCATTATTAAAATTACCTGATTATATCTCAAAATCAAATTTAGTTTCTACATTCTTTGAGTTGTTAGATGGTGATTCAACAAATGGGCAATTTCCTCAACCAATTAGAAATGCACCGCCATTAAAAATTTTAAATCCTGATCAACAATCACAACAACAACAACAACAACACTCGTCATCAACTCCACCATACGATCGTAGATACTCACAATCACATCAAGATAGATTATCCCAATATGAACCAAAGCGTGCAAGTTTCACCTCCGCTAAGTTTAATGAATTAACTCAAAATGACAGGACATCATCAAAGAGTAATTTAATTCAAACTGCAACAAATAACTCTAATTCAGCTTTTAATTCAACTGCTGATTCGCCAAAAATCAAATTAAAATTTTATTATAAGGATGATATATTTGCAATGCATATCCCTGTTAGCATTCACTTTGATGAATTGAAGAAGATGGTAATTTCTAAAATTGATGAAGCTGATGAGCCAGGAATTGAAAATAAAATTTTAATTTTGCCAAAGAATTCAACCAATTTAAGCGATGAATCATATGATAAGTCACAAATCATAAACTCGGATAAAAGTTTATGGAATAATTCAAATTTCATAGATAAGGGGAAATTATTGGTTGTAATTGTATAACTTTTAACATTTAATATTAATTATTTACAAAATCCTAAAAAAATTCATCCTATTTACATATTTTGTCTCTTGGTGGCTTTAACACTGTGGGCTCTCATAATATTTTGTAATTCACTTGATTGTGTATCTAATATAATTGATCCATCTTCACCATATACATTTGTATCATTATCACCATGTCTGAAAGCTGAACTTGAAATTTCCTTACAATAAGTTTCATATAACCTTTGTTTTTCAATTGGTGAAACAATTCTATTAACTTCAATTCCAACATCCCATTTACATTCATTATCAATAAATTTAATATCTGGGAATGGTAAATCATTTTCGCATAATTCTCCATTGAAATAATGATTGATTATAACTTGATAAACAAAAAATCCATTTCTTTTTGAACTTGATCGCATTATACCCCTGTTTAATTTATAAAATTCTGTTCTATCATTAGGTCTATTCTTAACTAAGAATTTAATTTTTTCCATGGTTGTTATTTCCTTTAATTCAGCCAATGCATCTTTATACTTTTCATTAACCAGCATTTGCATGTTATCTAATTGATATTGTTCTAATGTATTAACAACAAATGTCAATTCAACAGGTTTATATTTGGAATCACTTTTTGATGTATTTTCATCCTTTGGAGGTTCACCCGGTTCACCATCTTCAGTATTTATATCCTTTGGCACAAATTTTTGTTTTTTAATCATCATTCTAAATGGTTTGCCCTTTGTATCACTTGTAATTTGACGTAGTAATTTATTCAAAATTGCAAATGAAGTTCTTAATTCATAATCTGCAACTTTAGATGATAAAACTTCCCTCTTTGTTTGGTAAGAATTCCCAATATCATCAGCAATTGTCTTCAGTATATTTTGATTGAATGAATCTATATCATTAGTTTCATCATCCTCATTAGATTTCTGAAATACCTTATCAGAATACCTTGGTGCTTTTAATTCACCAAAAAAATAATCATCAATGGCAGGTAAAGGCAAATATTGATATCCTAAAATCTTCTTCATATTATGGAATGCCATAAAGATCCCATCCATATTACCTAATCTTGCTTGTAATGAATATTTGAACATAACAATTCTAGCAGCATCATATAATTCTCTTTCAAAACTTTCCATTAACCCATGTGTCTTATGAATTTCATAGTTTGTTGGAAAATGATTAGTATGTGAAATATCCATTCTAATTGCACAAACAGCTCTTGTTTTAATATCAAATGTACCTTTACCTGGTAATGACTGATGAAAAGCATCTAATTGAGACCTAATAACAAATTTTCCAATTTTAGCATAATGATAAGCACTTTCATCAAGCTCTGGTTCCTTTGTGCTTGATGTTAAATATTCTTTGAATTCTTCAGGACTTTTAGTTAACATCAACTCTAAGGCATTCCCTAAAATAGAAAGTGTTATTTCTGTATCTGTTGATCTATCAGCATCAACTGAAAATATTCCATTACCTTTTGGTGTAACAACCACTGAAGTTGGGACAGTTCCGAACAATGAAAATCTACTAATAGAAGGAAATGAACTTGAAAATTTAGATGTATTGATAGGTCTACCATTACTTAAAGCACTGTGAAATTTCATTAGGATCCCTGTCATTGAAGAGGTGGATGAAATATACTTAACATGTTTATTATTCTTATTTATTTCCGTTGTTATATTTAATAACCTATTATCTCTATTTGAAGGTGTAAAAGAGCTGATTTTATCCATTTTCAGTTCATCAATATGTGGTATATGATTCATACTTTCAGAAAAGTTATTATAATTTGTTCTTGGATCTGACTGGTAATGGATCCCTGGTGAGAACAATGTTCGATTTAATCCATGTTTTAATCTTGGCACTGTTTGATTTGGGTTATCAGAAAATTCGTTCAATGGTATGTACTTGGGCATATGTTCTTGTTCAAATAAGTGTTTAAATAATGGTTCCGTCAACGGTTGGTCATCTGTTATCTGATCTTCCTCTTTTAAAATGGAATTAACAGCATCCATCGTCTGTGCGTTTGCACCAGCAATTGCATCATTCGATAGAGAATAAAATCTACATGATCTTTTAACCACGCAAAAACTTCTCAAACGAGAAACACCCAGCATAAATCACTAATTGTTAAAATCTGTTATTAAAAATTTTTAAAAAAATTATATAAAATATTTCAAGAAAAGACAAAAGAAGAAAAAAATGCTTAGCCATAAATTTGATACAATAAATATTTATAAAATGTAATAAATAACGAGAAGAAGTGTTTTAAATATTCAAAAGAGAAACAAGGAAAAGAAGACATTGAACAAGTACACTGTTTTGTTTTTGAATGGCTTCATTCTTGTGAGAATTGGTGGTGATAGTAGAAACTGTGGATGGTGAAACTATAGATGATGAAACAGTAGATGATGACAATGTGCTGCTTGACATAATAGAAGTTGTGGTAGAGGATGAAGATGATGAATCAGAAGAATCTTCGTCATCTTCTTCCTTAGATTCACATGCCTCTTGTGTCGTAGCAAAGAAACCAATGTTGTTCCCGTCGGCGCCTTTCTTTATCAAATCAGTCAATCCAGCTGGCTGTGCTGGCACAGTGCTCGAAAAGTTAAAAGAAGTAGGACATTCACTGATAGAATAAGAATTAGCCCCGCCATCCCCTGTTGGGTTACTTGTTTCTGCAAATTCCTTTTTGAGGTTAGTGAAGTCGTTCAATGTAGTAAGTTCATCATTGTTGATTTCAACCAAACCATACTTGTTCTCATCTTGGAAATATTGATAAACAACCCCACCTGAAAATACTGGAGACATTTGCTCCGAGTAAATTGTTGAAACCTCAGTGAATGGTCTATCACCAGGGACCTTATTACAACCAAATTCTGAAAGGAAAAGAGGGATAGAATAATCAGAGAAATCTTTAACCTTTTCAGAATACCCAGAAAGTGCAAAAGAAGATGATCCACACCAAGAGTAGTCGTTCATACCTAACATATCAATTCTTTCTTCTGAATCATCACCACAATTTAAGTAGTGTGCCAAGTCGTATCTAATTTCAGATACATCAGCAGCAGAGTAACCAACAGGGATTTGTCTATAATTATGAGCCTTTAAATACTGTTTAATATCTCTGGTAACTGCTTTAATGTATGGACTCAAGTACATGTATTCTTCTTCATTAACTAATTCATTAGCAGAGAAAAATCCAAGAGTGTTGTTATATGAAGAAAATTCATCAACTGTTGCAAAGATTTCAGTCATATAGTCAAGATTGTAAGAGCACTCAGTATCCCCTCTGGACAATGAAGTTTTTGGGAGATTAACATCCAATAAAACGTAAATACCGGCGTCATTTAACATTTGCATACATTCTGAATGATCTTCAGTGTTATCAATAGAGTACACTCTAAGGACATTCAGACCGAGATCTTTAAAATGTGGAATATCCCTAGAACAAATATCAGCATCAGCAAGAGGATCAGTTAAATTTGAAGATCCACCCGGTTGATAGGCTACACCTCTCAAGTAGAATCTTTCTTGGGAATCGGTGTCGTAAAAGGCATTTCCTTTGATTTCAATGGCGGGTAAAGCGGAAACAACAGTTGCGGCTAATGCCAGAGTTGCAAATTTAAACATGCTATACAAGCAAAGAAGTAAGATCTGAACCCGATTTCAAGTGAAAAATTCTATTTTTGCTAAATGGAGGAGCTTTCAGATTCTGAGAGAACTGAAGCATCTCCGCTGTCTCCGAGTGGTTCATTTTCGGTGGTGGTGCTAATGATAGAGTCTTCGCTATTGGTCGCCATTGATGTTAAGGATTCAAAACCGGGCGCCATATCATCTGCTGGTAGCAACTCCGGTTCTGTTGACGATTCCGAATCTGTTAAAGCATCATCAATTGCAGTTTCCACTGGTGGCACGTCATTGGCATCAAATTCTTCTATATCTCTATCATCCAATTCATATTTGTCTCCTTCATCTATATCAGGAACCTTGTTTTCATTGGTTTCATTATTGTCTTCAATTGTAAACACATCAGGATCTTCTGGTTTTTCTGATTTTTCCTCTACCTTTTCATCTGCTTTAAAACTAAATGTCCATAGATTCTGAACAGCGATCCCCCTGGAGTTATTCCCTAATGTCTGATCATTTACTTCAACAATTTCCTTAACATTAGTTGGTAATTTACGACCTTTTGGTCCCCTACCTCTACCTCGTCTAACATCATTCACTTTTTCACCACCAATTGAAGTTCCGTCCGCTTCATCATTTGTTGTAATCCTCTGTGCTTTCAAAGCACTTAGTTGATCTGTTCCCATGGCCATTCCGGGTAATGGAACACCGCCAGCAAACAGTCCATTAAGATTTTGTGAGAATTTCGAATTCACCCTTGAAGGCGGACCAGATTTAGATTCAATAGCTTCTGGTTCTGATTCGGTGGATACTGACGTTTTAATACTCGGTCTCTTCATTGGTATTTGTGGTCCTTTTCCTCTTAATAAATTCCCCATATCTTGCTGTTGCTGTTGTTCAATCATGTGTTGAAATGCTGCAATTTTAGATGATGGTTTCTTTGGCACTCTTGGTGGAAGCTTCTTGACTATTGTTTCGTCACTTCCTTCTATTGGCTTACGTGATATAGTAGGTCTTGATTTGGGAACTGTTGGTTCTTCCAATTCTGTTACCATTGTTGAAGTTGGCGCTTGTTGAAAATCGTCCATTTCAGTACTAGTGCTGGAAGTAGAGTCTATTGGCTTTTCAATTGTTTTTGATAGATACGTTTCTGAACTTGGCTCAGACTCCTCATTGGTTGATGATTCAATCGATTCTGGTATATCCATGATTTGCTCTAGCTTTTCAGTTTCGGCTTTTGCTTCTTTCATTTCTAACTTTGGTCCAATAATAGGTCCAATAATAGGTTCAATAATAGACCCTTCTGGTAAGTTTATTTCCTCTTCTTCTTCTTCTGCTTCTTCTTCTTCGCTTTTAGGGTTTGGTTGACCCTTTTCATTATCAATTGAGTCTTCTTCAATAAATTCTTCAGGTTCTTCTACTTTTCCTTCAGTTTCAATCTCAGTTTCAAGCTCCGAAATTTTTGTTTCATATTCCTCTTCTACTTCACATTCAAAGTCTGATTGATCATTTGTATTGTCAATTGAGTCTTCTTCGATGAATTCTCTAGATTCTTCTGCTTTTCCTTCAGTCTCAGCCTCGGTTTCAATTACAGGAACTTCTGTATCATCATCTTCATCATTCCCTTCTTTAGTTATCTTATGTTCCCCATACTTTTGTCTTTCTTCGTCTTCCATCTCTCTTTTTAATTCCAATTCAACGATATCCAAATCATCCATGACCTCCCTTCTGTTGATTTTTGGTCTACTTGAAGGTACAACAGGCGCATCTAATGTATTTAATTTCCCTGGTCTAGATATTGGAACTATTGGTGTCGAGTTTGATGTTTCATCATCAACCTCTTCTTGTTTGTTATGTTTTGGTTGTGGTCTTGAGGCTGGAATCTGAGGTGATTCTGAAGCCCGCAAAGGGCGATGAGATGGCACCAATGGCTACAATTCACTGTTAGTACTGTGTTCTTGTATTCTACTATATAAACCTTGGCAATGACGTACCGTATTAAGTGACATTTATAATTGAGTTAAAAAGAGGATAATAGAGGGAAATGGTTGAAAGTTAAAGAGATTAATTATAACACATTACAGAGATAAAAACAATCAAATTAAGCGTAGTTTAACCTGAAGATGTCATTCAAGACGTAATATGACCCATTTTCTGGCATCAAATGGAAAACTTGGGAGTATCTTTGAGAGTTTTGTTCTTCGTCAATCAACAGTTCCCCAGTGACCATAACGAGGACATCCCCGTTTTCACTGGCTGGTTGTGCATCTAAAGTAGAGATTCTGTGAGCAACCTTTTGGAATGGCAAAGAGGTGAGTTTCTCAATAATGGCGGTGGCACCTTGTAATTGAGATGATTCGAAAGTTAACATAGAATGTTCTCTGTAGAGATTCCCCAACTGAGCTCTATCGGAATCAAATTGTTGGTAGTAGAAGTCACAAAATTGCTGTGAGAGGGTGTTGAAATCGACAGACATTTTTATTACGATGTTTGAATCCAAAAAAGAAAGAAAAGTAAGGTTCCATACTGTTGAAAGAAAGATTTTTTTCTTACTAACAAATATAAAAATATCGTAAATATCATAAATATCGTAAAACTTCATAAAACTCATTAACTAACAACATATCTTAAAAAACATACTTCACCACCAAAATCTACGCTTTAATTTAACCCATATAGATTTATCTGGAATTTGTCCATCAAGTTGGGCATAATATTTCTTTTCATATTCTTCAATCTCTGCCAATCCACTAAACATATCAGCCTCTTCTGGTTTAACGTATTTAGTTTTAAAAACGAGTTTGTAAATTGTAAATGAAACTATTGAAATGAAGATCATCAAATAGCAATACAAGAACGAATTAATATCAAACGTATGAATAAATGCTGGACAACCAAGGAAGATGATGACAACAAATTCAGAAATCATTGCAAATATTGCTGGAAATGGCTGTAATCTTGTACACCATGTCTGCAATGGCATACTTCGTCTATCAAGATGTTGAACTTTACATGCTCTGTAAAAATGAAGATATGTTACCATCATCAAGAAGTAATTCAATACTTGTCCGCTTGTGCATAAATTGATCATCCAACTGAGTACAAAGCTAGCAGCTGATCCTAATTGTAACAATGATAAACATGAAAACGCAATTGCCATTAATAAAGCATAAACGGGTACGCCATTCTTCAAACAAACTCTAAAAATCTTTGGTGCTAATCCCCTTTGAGCTAATGCAAATAATGCTCTAGATGAACAATAAACGTATGAATTTCCGGCAGAGAATGATGATGTGATACATAACACATTCACAATATCTGGTAATACTTTGATTTTCATATTTCTCATTGCAATAACATATGGAGAAACATTAGCACCTGGTGCTCCTTCCGCAACTGCTTGAATCAATGTGGGATCTTCTCTATTTAAAATAACACCAACTGATAATGCACCAAGAACATAAAAGAATGCCAATCTGTAAATAATTGTCTTAAAAGCTCTTGGCATCGTCTTTCTTGGATTGGCAGCTTCACCTGCAACCATACCAAGAAATTCAGGTGCAACTTCAGTAAAAATGGCCTTGAGGTATGCAGCCCAAAACGCAGATGCACCTGATCCAAGATATTCTGGAAAAGCATTGGCAACACCTTTAAAATTTTTGAAACCAAACGCATCATTTTGAGGATTCCCACCAACCATTGTCACAAATGTAAACATAATAAGGCCAACGGCAAGGAACATTTTACCAACTGATAAATAAAATTCGGATTCGCCAAACCACCTAACAGTGAAAATATTTAGTAGCAAATAGATAACAATCTGTGGTACTATTGCAGTAGCTGGGGAATAATCATCCCTCCAAAAGTGTATCATTGAATTAACACTTGTAATTTCAAAGGGGATATAAAGGGAAATCATGAGATAAAAATTCAAACCACAGCAAAATTCAAAAGCCGGATCAACAAATCGACCTGCATGAGTAATGAATGGAGAATCTAATGGAAGATAGCAAATTAACTCACCTATTGATAAAGTAACAACGTAAACAATAAACCCATTTATACAGAATGCAAGTAATAAATTTCCACAACCACCATTTAATAAACCTTGACCAATAGTAACAAATAATCCGGTACCTATGGAACCACCAATGGCAATTAAATCAATATGACGGGGCTTTAAATTTCTATGAGTAGTATACTTTGAGTCGCTTGATAAAGAGAGCGGTTTTGAAATATAATCAGATGAGGATAAATTTGACTCCTCATAGTCTTCAATTGTTGTAGTCTGCTTTTCATCATTAGAAAAAGTGGTATTTTCTTTCAAATCGGATGATTTGAATAGATTTACTAACTTCATTTTGGCTTCAATTGAAAAAGAAAAGTTTTACGAAGATGAAATATATTTTCCAAACATGGAATGACGGTTGTATTGACTTTACGGCAATAACAGATTAATTATTGTGATCTCAACAATTGTTTCAAGTTATTGATTTGAATTTCTACGTTAACAGCTAATGTAAATATTTTCATATAGATATATTGTATTTTGAAGAAGCATTTGGTGGTTAAACAAGTTGAAAAGTATACCAGAATATTTCTCTGATCATTTTAGATGTGCATTAAGTATAATAATAGTTGCATGGCCTGTAATCATCATTTGATAAGATCTGTATTGTCACAACTGCTTTATCTCGGGCTATTTTGGGGTCCTATTTTGAGAACGTGGCTGACTGACAGTTATTGGGGTTTGTTTCCAAACATAGTGGTGTTATTTAACATTCGAGGTTGTCGTAAACATGATTTATTGACGCTGCAGTGGTTTGGCAAATATTGGGAACATCACCTTAAATGGAAAAAATATAATTCCACTATATCTTCCAGCTTAAGTAACTTTTATAAGTTTTTCCGATCAAAAGTACTTTCGTTTTGATAACAATTATGTACTTTATAGTCTAATTATCCTAAGTTGTTCTTATTGTATTTTGTTATTTCTTAAATAAAACGAGTGAATATTTTCTAAATAGTAAGAATAACTATGGGGTTAACTTTAGATAACCAAAAATATATTATCCAAAATCAATTCCATTTTCAATTTGACCCTAACATTTTTTGACCATTGAAACAGTTTTTTTTTAAATAACACCAAACAAGACATTTAGCAAATTGATTAAAGTAACAAATGACATTAAAGTTTGCATTAAAAACAATTAGTATTTTTGGCCCCAAACAATACCGTTTGACAAATATCAATTTGAATTTTGCTCTTACGTAATCGCGTCGATTCATGTATTTAACTTGTTCTCTTTAAAGAGATATTCAAATGACAAACAGTGAAACTGGAGAGACTCCTAGAGTTTCAATGTCAGCTTCAATAGCACCGTCTTTGAGTCACCTATTTTTGAAGTCTTCATCAACGGGGAAGAACAAACCAACTATAATAACCCCAAGGATAATTGAAAAGGAGTTAGGTGAATCAATTAGATATAGGAGTAGTATCCTTTCGCAATTTAAGGATTTAGGTCAACCAGATTTAGTACACATATCTAAATATGACAAGGGCACAAAGCAAGAGATTGGTGAGTATCATTATTCAGTTGGAATTGATGTATCATCGTCAATTCAGCCATTCATGTATTTACAAACAATTCAATTGAATGATAAATATGAAGCAAAGGCCAAGCATCCAAAGATTGGTACATATTCATCTTATAATATATTTTCCAAAGGGGATTTAAGGATTCGTTGCAATTTCCCATCTACTGCATCACCGACAATTCAATTTTATCCATCCAATTCGAGCAAATTACCCTTCAACTTAAGTGAGGGAAATGATGATCAAAAATCTAAACAAATTTGGTTAGAAACTTATGTTTCAGGTTTGGTTAGAGCTATTCTATTTAGTGATGATATCAAGAGGCAATTACCGGGAATGTGTAAATATAATTTATTCCAATCAACAAAAGACGCCAAGATGGCTATTAAATCATTGATCCAGTTTTTACCAAGGTCAACATCCAGTGGATGTGCAGATATATTCAATAAACCAACGTTAATCAATAATTTATTAGTTGATTCGTTATTAAAATTAATTTCGATCACCCATTATTATGATTTAGCAATTGAAGAGATTCAAAAATTAAATGATGATAATAAGTTCAACGTGATTATCGTTAGAATATTAGGATTAAAGGGGGATTATGCGAAATCAATTCAACTAATGCATAAACATTTAAAAGAGTTTCCAAGAGACGGATGGATGTTAAATGAACAAGTTGAATTGTTGTTAAAGAAAGGTAGAGCGGATATGGCATATTTAGCATCTATGAGATCTGTTGAATCATTGCCAACAGAATTTAAACCATGGCAAAATCTGATTAAAGTTCATATATTGAAAAAAGATTTTAAGAATGCATTATTAGCATTAAATTCATCACCAATGTATGTGAATCGAAAGAAGGATATTTTTCCAGCTTTAACGCCGAAGGAATTTGATTTTCCTGAACCTTCAGAGGGGAAAATTGAACATATTTGGACATCATCTGATAAATTTGGATGTATTTCTGGAATTGGTGGTATTGTTGAATTTTCAGAAACTGAAGAAGTTAAGAAAGTTTACAATGATGACTTACAAGTTTATGAAGAAACCAAGTTAAATGCCACTTTCTTAGAAGCATATAATTTATTAGCTATAATGTCGAAACAGATTGGATGGATTGAATTGTTAAAATTAAGATCCAATACATTTGTCATGGAGGATGAATATAGTGAAGGACAGGACAGTGAATCAGATACATATAAGACAAAGAGACTGAGTGAAAAATGGCTCGATTCCTTATTTATTATATTCTATTCTAATTTAAAAAGGGTCTTGATTTGGCGGAATGAGATTGATGCCAATAAGGTTAACAAGAAGGAAATTGATATTGGTCCACTTCAATGGGAGTTAATAGGTGAAGATTATTTTAAGGCACTATATTTCAAAGAGGGTGTTTTTCCACTGAGTAAGGCTATGGAGGTGAGGTTCAGTATATTCGGAGCAATGCGGTTATTGAGGTATTACTTAGAAGTGGAATCGAATTGGGAGGAATTTAGAGAGTTGCATTTAGTCAACAATGAGGATGTTCACCTTCCATCAGAAGATGTCCTATCCTTGTGTCTTGATACAATCAGTTGGAACTTTAAATACTATGGGGAGTTCCCTATAATTTGCATTGAGGTATTGTGCAAATTAATTGACACAGAAATGGTTGATTTTTCTGCGTTGAAAGCCCAGGACGTTGCTCCCGGTATGGTTAGTGTCATGGAGAGGATTTGTGGATGGATTGAACAATTCCAATAGTGGATTAATATTATAGTCACGTGACTGTGTTTTTTAGACTTCTTCCACAAGGAGAATGTTGAATTATATAGTTTTTTTCTTGTCGACAAAATTAAAAGTTTTCTGTTAATTTGCTTGGATTTCAAGTTGAAATGTCAGGCTTCTGGAGATTCACAAACAATTACGGTTCGCGGGTTTCCACCATTTTGGACCGTGATGATATCTTGCTGGAGGATTTGCTTGATGAAAGAGACACTATTCCAGAGTTGTTAGCATCCAATGTTAAATTGACCGAATATTTGAGACAAGACGAGGTACTAGAGGCATTGGTGAGTTTCATTGTAGAAGATGACGATTATCAACGGAAGGAAGCATTGGGAAATAGTCGCCAGGGTGTATCTGATTCCGAAAAACAGTCGTCCACTGTTGAAAATGGGGATATTTCATCAATTCCATCAGATGACAAGAACAACGACAAACCTCAAGAAACAAACACTGATAAAAATTCCACTACAAATGGTAACATTACCAACGGTGATGATAAAGAAGTTGTTTACCACACTGACGATGATAACAAAGACGACGATGATGAAGATGATGAAGATGACGATGACGATGATGACACTGAAATCGAATCTGAATCTGAAATTCACACAAGAAGAGCACAGGTTGCTGCTGAAATATTATCTGTTGATGTCTGGTCAATAACTGATACATTCATGGAAAATACAGAATTATTACAAAGACTTTGGAATGTGTTGGACAAACCTGCCCCATTGCCAATATTTTCTGCAACTTACTTTATGAAAATTAATGAACATTTATTAGATATGAAAACCCCTGAGATGATCCAATTCATTTTAAATGAGCCAAATTTAGTTGAAAGATTTGTACGTCATATTGAAACTCCTCCATTGATGGATTTCATGTTGAAAGTTATTTCGACCGATAAACCAGACTCTTCAACCGGAGTTATAGAAGTATTAAAAACACAAAATTTAATATCTTCATTAATTTCATTCTTATCACCAGAAATCTCTTCGTCAATTCAAAGTGCGGCAAGTGATTTCCTTAAAGCTTTTATTACAATTTCTGCTAATAATGCAGAAAATACAACAATTGGTCCAAATGAATTATCAAGAGAATTGGTAAGTGAAAAAATTGTTAGAATGTTATTGGATAACATGGTTAAGGGTGGTACTGGATTAAGTAATGGTGTTGGAATTGTTATTGAAATAATTAGGAAAAATAATTCCGATTATGATCCCGTTCCTGTTGTTTATGTATCATTAGAATCACATCCACCATCACCGAAGGATCCAATATATTTAGGTACATTGGTTAGAATATTTTCTGATGCAATCCCAATGTTCACTAGAATGTTAAAAATCGATAATGAAAAAACATTGGAAACTCCATTTGGTGAAATTGAACCATTAGGGTTTGAAAGGTTTAAAATTTGTGAATTAATTGCAGAATTAATACACTGTTCAAATATGTCACTATTAAATGAAAAGAGAGGTGAAGATATTGTTAAAGAAAGGGATCAAGTTAGGGAAGTTTTAATTTTAAAACAAAATGAATTAAGGGATGATGAAGTTTTTAATGAGGATGAAATTATTATAAATGAAATTGAAAAATTGGATTTGAATAGGCCTGATATTGAACAACAAAAAGAAATTGATAATGAAGATTCTGAAATTCAAATAATTCAAGATGAAACTTCAATTAGGGAAAATCCAGTTGTTGGTGATTTATTAAAAATTTCCTTGTTCGATAATGAAATAATTATAACAATATTGAAAATGTTTTTTAAATTCCCATGGAATAATTTCTTACATAATGTTGTATTTGACATTGTTCAACAAATATTAAATGCACATATGGATGTTGGTTTTAATAAATTTTTAGCAATAGATTTATTTGATAGATGTCAAATTACAAATTTGATAATACATGGTCATAATGATTGTTTAAAATATGAACAAGATAACCGCTTAAGGTTAGGATATATGGGTCATTTAACATTAATTGCTGAAGAAGTTGTAAAATTCACATCATTAAATATTCATCATACAAATGCAAAGGCGATTATTATAGATGATGCTATTGAAAAGGAAGATTGGATTCATTATGTTGATGATATTTTAGTTGATATCAGAAACAAATACAATTCTGTTCTTGGTAGTGATGGTAAACAAATGAATGAACATGATATGGAATTATTCCAAAAATATTATGGTTCATATGAAGATGAAGAAGAGGAAGATGATGAAGAAGATGATGATCTCATTAATGATGAACAGAATAATAAAGAAAGAAATAATAATGATGATGATCAAGATGATGTTGATGAAGAAATCTTGAATGATGATCAAGATGATGACAAATATTTTGATAGTGATGAAGAATTTAGGATGAACAATGACACAACTAATGATGATATGGGTAACATCCATGACCACAATGGTGATTATGATAATGATGATGAAATTAGTTGGAGTAATCAATCCGATGTTGTTGATTCTGAAATTGGAGGACACCCATACCATGAAATGAGTGCAGGTGGATTAGATGATGGGCTCATTGGTGATGTTGACGTCGATGAAGAGGATTTTGATGACCTTGATCATCTCGAAGATGATTATGAGGATCCAAACGATGATGGAATGTCATATAGGAAAGCAAATCATCCATTATATCAAGCAGATGGTTCATTGAGATCAACAAGTAATGAAAATCTTGAATCATAAAAAAGTAAAGAAGAAGGAAGGAATTACAAGGGGGGGAGAGGGTGTTATGAAAAATACATGCATGAAACACTAATAAAAAAGGCGAAAAAATAGACATATGAACACTTTTCTACATTTTACCAATCTAATCATTTATCTTTAAAGGTGGGATTACCTACATGTATAAATATTAAAATATAATTTACGAGACGAGAGGAAATGTTTGTGTTCTTGGAGACACCAATTCAACCGAACGGAACGGAATAATAAACAATTGATGTACTATGATGCACAATGATTTTTTGTATCATTCGAATTTAATAGTTTGGAAACTACAAGTCAGTCTAGTTTTCCAGTAATTTAATAAAACCTTAAATGAATAGGAAGTTGAGAACCAAATAATACATCAACATCCCAGACCTTATAATAACCACTTTAAAAATTAAAAAAGGACATGCCCTGAAAGGTGAACAAAGGCAAAACGCCCCGTCCGTTTATTCAAAGATTTTAGGATGGTAACTCCAAATCAGATCCTTCAAATTTCCAAATAACGTGGTCATTTAGATTAAATATTGATAATAAAAGGTTCTACCCATACTCACAATTCTATAAATTATTAATCTGGACACTAAAAGTATAGAGAACAAACTACAAATCTGAATGAATGAAGAAAAAAAGAATTCATTGAAATGTAAGAAAACTTTTCTGTGTTTTTTTCTCTTTTTAAATCACATTGTTACGTAATATGCAAATCAAGCGGTTACCTAAAAGGGTTTCCCATCTCGTTAAAAGTGGTGATAGCATTGTAGCTTTAACGGATGTATGTAGAGAATTGGTTGAAAACAGTATTGATGCAAAATCGCATAATATTTCGATAGAAATCAAGTTAGATTGTAAATCAAACACAATATCTATAATTTGTAAAGATGATGGGAGTGGGATTTCCAAAGATAATTTGCGAATTATAGGAGAAAGGTATTGTACGAGCAAATTACCAAATGAGGTTTTAACTGAGGTAAAAACAATGGGATTTAGGGGTGAAGCATTGAATTCAATCATGAGTGTTTCAAGTAAATGTGTTATCACGTCAAGAGTTTTTGAATTCAATGGTGGATTTGATGTACTATTTGTCAATGGTGAAAGGATCGGTAATGTAATATCCCATTTTAATGTAATTGACGTGGGTACTATTGTTAAACTTGATGGATTGTTTCATAATGTTAAAGTTAGAAGGGAACTGATTCTTAATGAATCACCACTTAAATTAGCCAATGATTTAAAAATGATGGTTTTCAAAAGTTTTATTAACTACGCTAATGTTAAATTGGATTTAAAATTAACAAGAATGGCTGTTGATGGGAGTACAATTACGAAACGGATTGGGTTCAATGGATTAAAATATAAATTTGGGAAATTACAAAATCAAATGAAAATGTTGCAGAATTTATTTGGGGATGTTTCCAAGACATATGAAGTTATTAAAGTACAATTTCAAGATTTGAAACTTGAAGTTTGCATGGGCTTCTCTGTAAGCCAAAGTAAACAATTTCAATTTGTATTTTTGAATGGGAGGCCATTTGAAAATTCCAAATTAATATCAGCGATTACTAAGAGGTACCAAACAGGGTATGATTTATGGCAGCCTGATAATTTGAAAATGTTTGGTAAACCTTTCAGTACAAATGCTGTATTTATTGGTAATTTTGAGACAAATAAAATTGAAGTCAATGATTTGATTCAACACCCTGGGAAAATTTCTATGGAGAGTAAGTGGGAGAAGATAATGATTAAATTATTTGAAAAGGCCACTGATTTATTTTTTAAGATCCAGGGGAAGGAAAAGAAAATTGATGAAGTTAAACATGAGCAAAAAGAGACCCAACAGAATATCAAAAGGATGGTTCCAATATTGAAATCAGGCATGAGGGTGTCTAATTTGAAGAATATGGATAAATTATTGGACGTGGATCCTAGTGTTGAGATAAACCACAATGTGTTAAACATTGACCGATTTGATCAGGAATTACAAGCAGGAATTGCAGAATGTAATAATTGTAATGAAAATAGCAAACAACTCCACTATTCTCAATCAATAAACGATAGAAAAACATCTATGCATTTTCGTCAGTATAAGGAAGTAGAAATAGCCAGGGAATCGTTTAAGCAAATGGAGGTCATTGGACAATGTGACAATAAGTACATTATAGCCAAATTAGGAAATAACATAATAGCATTGGACCAACATGGATGTGATGAGCGAGTCAGGGTTGAAAGACAGTACCGACAGATAGCACATTCTGCCATGCAATTAAGCAGTGTTAAGAGGGATGTTCTTTTTAAAATGGAGAAACCAATTACAATTGAATTTACATCTCATGAGCAAGAGCTAGTGGAGGAGTATTCACGGGAGTTAGAACGCTGGGGAGTTCGAATAAAAGACGGTGAATTCATCACCCACTTACCAGAATTGATACGCAATAGGTCCAGCGCAGTTCTCCATGCCGGTTTATGTGAATACCTTTTCAGTCTAGAGAGTGGGAGGAAGTCAGCATATATCAACAGAACAGCTGATTGGCCAAAAGTGGTTCAAAATTCGCCCCAGTTGATTCAGGAGGCAGCCAAAATTTGGGCGTGTCGGGGAGCAGTTATGTTTGGAAAGGAACTTGACCGCATGGCTTGTGAGGAGCTTTTGAAGGGCTTGAGTATTTGTGATTCCCCACATTTTTGCGCGCATGGACGATTAATCTTCATTGTCCTCAAAACAGGCAATTGATTGGAACTCTCTCCTCCCAAGAAAACTGAAACTTGCTTTATGAGAGACGCTACAAGTCCATTGTTGTTTGAGGCTGCTACCGAAGTGGCCAACCGTGTTGGTGGGATTTATTCTGTGCTCAAATCCAAGGCCCCGGTCACAGTTGCTGAGTATAAAGAACGATACACCCTATTGGGTCCATTAAATTACAAGTCTGCTGCCGTGGAAGTGGAAGAACTCCCAATCACCAACAAGGCCATGAAAGCTACACTTGACAGTATGGAACAAAGGGGGATCCGGTTCCTCTATGGTAGATGGCTTATTGAGGGTGCCCCAAGGGTCATCTTATTTGAATTGGGGTCAGCCTCTCAATTTCTCAATGAATGGAAAACTGACCTGTGGAACATTGCGGCTATTCCAACTCCGAATAATGATTTGGAAACAAACGATGCTGTCCTGTTGGGGTATTTAATTGCATGGTTTCTAGGGGAATATGCCTGTCATGAAACCAACAAGGCAATTATTTTGCATGCTCATGAATGGCTTGCTGGTGTTGCCCTGACTCTTTGTAGACAAAGGAAAATTGATTGTTCAACAATTTTTACTACTCATGCTACATTGTTAGGTCGGTATTTATGTGCTGGGTCTGTTGACTTTTACAACAATTTGGATAAATTCGATGTTGATTATGAAGCTGGTAAGAGAGGTATTTATCATCGTTATTGCATTGAAAGATCAGCCGCACATGCAGCCGATGTTTTCACCACTGTTTCTCATATTACTGCGTATGAAAGTGAACATTTATTAAAACGTAAACCAGATGGTGTTTTACCAAATGGTTTAAATGTTGTTAAATTTCAAGCATTCCATGAATTTCAAAATTTGCATGCAGAGAAAAAGGAAATGATTAATGAATTTATTAGAGGTCATTTCCATGGTCAATTGGATTTTTCATTGGATAAGACATTATACTTTTTCATTGCTGGTAGATATGAATATCGTAATAAAGGTGCTGATTTATACATTGAAGCATTAGCACGTTTAAATCATAAATTAAAAGATATTGGTTCAAATATTACTGTTGTTGCGTTTATTATTATGCCAGCTAAGAACAATTCATATACTGTTCAAACATTAAAGGGGCAAGCAGTTATTAGGCAGCTGGAATCCACAATTAAGGATATTCAAGATGCAATGGGTAAAAGATTATTAGAATGGTGTCAAAACCCACATCATTATGTTGATACAGCAAGAAGTGCATTACCAGAATTGGATGATATTTTGAAATCAAGTGACAGGGTTTTATTAAAGAGGAGAATGATTGCATTAAAAACAGATACATTGCCAGCAATTACTACTCATAATATGGTTGACGATTCAACAGATCCAGTTTTAAATCAAATTAGGTCATGTCAATTATTTAATCAAAAGGAGGATAGAGTTAAAGTTATTTTCCACCCTGAATTTTTAAATTCTGCCAATCCAATTTTACCAATTGATTATGATGAATTTGTCAGAGGTTGTCATTTAGGTGTTTTCCCGTCATATTATGAACCATGGGGTTATACACCAGCTGAATGTACAGTTATGGGTATTCCATCAATTACAACAAATTTATCAGGTTTTGGGTGTTATATGGAGGATTTAATTGAGAATTCACAAGATTATGGGATTTATATAGTTGATAGAAGAATGAAATCCATTGATGAATCTATTAATCAATTAACTGACCAAATGTTCGAATTCTGTCAAAAAACAAGAAGACAAAGAATTAATCAAAGAAATCGTGTTGAAAGATTAAGTGATTTATTAGATTGGAAGAGAATGGGACTTGAATATGTTAAGGCACGTGCATTATCATTAAGAAGGGCATACCCTGAATCATTTGATAAAGAGATTAATCCATTTTCAACTGATTCCAAGATTAAGTTAACTAGGCCATTAAGTGTTCCAGGTTCACCAAGGGATAATAGTAAGTATGTTGCAATGACTCCTGGTGATTTGGGGACATTACAAGAGAACAATGATACAGATTTTATTAATTGGAACTTACACCGTGGTGATGAAGATGAAGAAGAGGATGTTACATTACGTGGCGTTAGTGTTGCACCAAGTGACAAAGAAGAAGAATAAAGAGGAGGTTTTTGTTATTAGTTTGTTTAGAAGAAAAAGTATATAATTTGTACTATGTTAAACAGATATTGTTGAAATTGCACATTTTGGGACTGAAACAAGCCCGATTTCCCTTGATTTTTGAGTTTCTGGGTGGAATTCAGCGGCATTTGTAAGCAGTAAATTTGCCTGGTGATCTACCGCTAGAAGAACTCCGCGTATTTGTCGACCGTCTGTTGTTTTCAAAGAGAGTTCCTTTGAAATAAAGTCCATAGTTTATTAACAAGAGTTGAAAGAATGGAAATTTAATTATTTATTATTTATTCATGTTTTCTTTTCATTTATTCAAATGTCAGTTAAATTCATTGATGAATTGGCAGTGAAACGAGTTAATTCAGAGGGGGAACTAGAATCCACAACTTTGCGTTCTGATTTAGTGGCGAGATATCTTTTCATGAATGAGGCTCTTCTTAACGGGCTTGGAATTGTTAAATCTTCGGATTTGACTGTTTGTGTTGATAATCAAAGTTTGGAGCAGTTATTACTGGATACAAAAGCTAAAATGGCCACTGATGTTAATACCCAAATTACTGTGGGTGGATATGATGGCCTTTTGAAGGAACTGGATAACCCAGAAGTTGATTTAGAAGCCGTTGAGGCTAAATGGGGCGTATTGAGCGGGAAGAAGTTTATTGAAATTGTAAGAAACGGTAATATCGATGGAGTCCCACAATTACAGGATGTTGATGATGTCAACGATATGCTGGGAGAAATGGTTGATTTATGAAATTATAAAACGAAGTTTAATATTCAAGTTTTTCTTATCAAACGAGTTTTTCTTTAAGTGACATAAAATGACGGGAAAGGGGTATGTGAAATTATCAGTTTGGGAGCTCTAAATGGGAAATACTAACAGCTAGAATTTTATAGACGTATAAGTAAAGACGTGGCACGTCTTTTAAACTCTGAATTTACAGTTGAATTGATTGATGAAACGAGGATGAACGAATTCCACGTTCTTTTACAAGGGCCTTCGGATTCATTATATGAGGGAGGGGTTTGGAAGGTAAGAGTGGAATTACCGGATGATTACCCCTACAAATCTCCATCTATTGGGTTCGTTAATAAGATATTTCATCCTAACATTGATGAACATTCGGGTTCAGTCTGTCTTGATGTAATCAATCAGACTTGGTCACCTATGTTTTCCATTTACAATGTATTTGACACGTTTCTCCCACAGTTACTAAGTTATCCTAATGCAGCAGACCCATTGAATGGCACAGCCAGTAATCTTTACCACCACAATCGGGAGCAATACGATGAAACCGTGCGCACATACGTGAAGCAGTATGCCAAGGGAGCTTTTGGGAATGATAGGGATACCCCTGAGGAAGAGATTTCTAGTGGTGATGATAATGACAACGACAATGACAATGATAGCGACAGTGACAGCGATGTTGAAGCTGATGTGATTGGGACTTTGCAGGCCAAACGCAGACAGTCTTCTGTGCATTCACAAAGGAGAAGTGGAGGAGCTTTTGATGGTGAATTGGGTACCTTGGAAAGTGACAGTGATATGGAGATTGATTTATAGTTAAATAGCTCTTTTTCCTTACTGTTTAATATATAAATGTCTTGGTCTGGGATCTATACCTCGCTATCCCCACCAGATGGACCGCAAATATCTGCTGTTGTACGTTTCCAATATGATTGGCTTCAAAACAGGGTTTCCAATGGGAAAAGCCCCGTTTCTTTGGATGAATTGGCAAATGCAGGTATCCAATACTGTATACAACTATCTTCTAGTGATCTATCATACTGTGACGATTTGGCTCTTTGGCTCTTTGTACAGATATCCCTCATTGGCAACCTTATTGGAAATGATCCCGTTTATAAGGATCAATCCCTTCATATAAATAGATTTATCAGTCAATGTACGATGGCGTCTCCATGGAGCAAACAATTCAATATTGTTACAAGTGAATTAGTTGCCATTAAAAATGGTGATAAAAAACTTAGAGTACAGTCAGAGCTTTATCCTAATGAATCTGATCAATCAGATGATGGTGATGATGATGATTATACCAATATTAATATGAATGATCTATCACTAGATGATGAAATATTGGAAATGTCCATTAGTGATTTAAAATCACATTCTTTAGAAAAGGTACAATTCATTAACATACAAGATAGGGAATTTCATTTACCTGGTTTAAATATTATAAATTTAAATTCAACTTCACATTTAAGTTCAATTGAAATCAATGGTAATTGTAATTTAATTGTATTCTTTACAAGATCTGAATCAATTTCAAAGTTTGAATTGGAAATCTATAGGCAATTATCATCAAATACACATTTACCACCGTCTTATTGGTTAACTGGTGGTTACAAATCATTTAAGTTATTTTTTAATTCAATCAATCATCATCATCAACAACAACCACAACAACAACAACAACAACAAATCGAAAAGAAAAATCTAATGGTACTCCCATTAATTCCACAACCAAGGCAATCATTACAGGGTGCCCCAATTCCAAATATATACAACAGCAATAATAATTATCATTATAATCAACAGGACCAACAATCAACAATAAAAAAATCAATAACAACCCCATCTTCATCGTCATTATTAACTTCAAATGCATCTTTTATCCATCCAAAACCATTACTCCCAATAACATCATTGAATAATCAATCATCACCTAGAAACATTCAAAATCTCCAAGAATTTTCAGATATGCCACCTCCATTAATATCATTACCAAATTATGGCTCAACATGTTATATAAATTCAATGATTCAATGCTTATTTCGTTTAGATTATTTTAGAAAATATTTTTTAAAACTGAATATCATGGATCTTAAAACCTCAATGAATCCAGAACTCACAATCATGTTCAAAAATTTATTTGAATCATTTTATAAAATTTCAACACAATCAAATTTACCACCAACTATAAATATAATATCATTATTGAAAATTATAAATTCTAAAAATCCAAATTTAAATATACCAAATGAGCAACAGGATACATCACAATTTTTATATACGTTATTAAATGATTTACATGTGGAATCAAAAACTGATTTAAAAATAATTCCAAATTTCAATGGAAATGAACAACTAAGGGAATGGTATAAATCAACATTATTAATGGAAGATGGATTTAGTAAAATTCAAGATTTTTTTCAAATTATAAATGAAATTCAAATGAAATGTACTAGATGTGGGTATTCAAGTATAAAATATGAAACATCTAATGTTTTACATTTAAATTTAAAAAATTTAAATAATTCTAAATTAACTACATTAAATCAAATTATTCAAAATAATTTAATAAATGAAGAAATGAGTGAAAGATTAGGTAATGCTTGGGATTGTGATGGATGTAATGAAATAGATAAGAGGATGAAGAAATTAGCAGCTTTAGTAAATACTGAATCTAATGAACAGCAACAAGCACTACAACAACAGTCTCACCAACAGAAAAAGACAAAATTCAAAATGTTCAAATCTAAAAATGAATCAAAATCAAGACAATCAACACCTATTGATTTAAGATATATGACAGAAAAGGAATTAGATGAATATGAAAATTTAAGTTCAATTATAACAAAACCAAGAATTGCAAATAGGATTTTTAAATTTGTTAAATTACCAGATATTTTAATTGTTTGTTTCACTATATTTGATCCATTCCATCCAGATGCTAAAATTAACACAGATAATTTGAATTTCCCCGTGGATTTAAGTCTGACTACAAGTGATCATATGATAAAGAATTATAAATTAAAGGCTAGGATTGATCATTTAGGTTCATCAATTGAAAGTGGGCATTATACTGCCATTGTGTTATCAGAACAAAACAGGACTTGGGTAGAATGTGATGATGAAAAACTCTCAACTGTATCTCCGGTGAATTCTCAAATTCTTCATGATAAAAATGTTTATCTGCTATTTTACGAATCAATTCCAACTTCATGAGCAAAAAAAAACTGTTTTTCCTCTCCTTAGAAAAATTTTATATTCATACTTTTTAACTTTATATAATCAAGAAATCTTTTCATATAAAAATGTCTATTATTTCAATCAGCAATCCAGCTTTGGTTGAGAAGTTGAGTTCTGAATTCCACGACAATAATTCTGATGATTCTGATATTGAAATGAATGAAGATGGTGATGAAATTGACCAAATGATGGAAATAGAACATCAAAAACAAATTAAATTGGATGGTAAATCAATTGTAACCCCGGGTGAATTAATAACAGATGATCCAACTTGGATGAGAGGTCATGGCACTTACTATTTAGATGATTTTACATTTTCATCTGTTGCTGGATGTATTTCAAAAGTTAATAAATTATTAAGTGTTCAACCATTTATGGGTAAGTATCAACCTGAAACTGGTGATCATGTTATTGGACGAATCATTGGTACTAATAATAAAAGATGGAAAGTTGAAATTGGTGCTGAACATTCAGGTGTTTTAATGCTTGGTGCAGTTAATTTACCAGGTGGTCTTTTAAGACGTAAAAGTGATAGTGATGAATTACAAATGAGGGCAATTTTAAAGGAGGGTGATTTGTTAAATTGTGAAGTTCAAAGTTTATTTAATGACGGTGCTGCTTCTTTACATACGAGATCTTTAAAATATGGTAAATTAAGAAATGGTATGTTCATTAAAGTTTCACCAAAGCTAATTATTAGAACAAAAAATCATTTACATGATCTACCTGGTGGTGTCAGTGTTATCATTGGTGTTAATGGTTATTGTTGGGTTTCAAAAACAAAAATAATTTCAAATATTAAAGAACAATCAACTTCTTCATCAACAACTCAACAAATGGAAAGTAAATTAGCAGCAAATTCAAATTCAAATGGTTATTCTGTTGGTATGGGATCTACTTCAATTACAAGATTAGAAGAAGAAAGTTCTTGGGATATTTACAGCGATAAAAATGATGAAATTAATGATAGTATAAAGGAAACAATGTCAAGGTATAGGAATTGTTTGAAAATTTTAAGTTTCTGTAATATTTCAATTAATGTTAATAGATTAGTTAAAATTTATGAAATAAGTTTAGGGTTTGGAAATATAAATAATTTGGTAAGTGAAGATACAATGAAATTAATTGGTGATCAATTAATTGAAGATGAAAAGATGAGAGGTTAATAATCCTATATAATAATATTAATATTAGAAAAAAACGCGCACAAACCACAAACGCACACATACACACACCCTATTTATTAAATTAATTAATATCCTTGTAAATTAATTTCAAATTTTGAAATTCATCAGGTGTTAAAACTTCACCAAAGGAACAACCTTTAATATTATTAATTAATCTCTTTTCAAAATTTGTTCTATTTATTGTTTGTACTTGACCATTTTTAAATAATGAATTAATTAAATCTTCTTCACCTAAAATATTTGAATCATTATTATAAACAATCTTAGCAACATCATGTAAAATATTTGCAGTTAAACCCCAACAATTTCTTGTTCTAACATCAAATTCATGATCATCATGGGTTTCATCATCATTCTCCGATGGTGAACTTAGATCATCAATTTCTTGAAGCCAATCAATTTCATTGTCATTATGAACTGGAAAGATAAATGATCTTAAATTCCATGGAATACCAGCCCATTTTGTTTTAATATGACTTTGTTTTAAACATTCATTTGAACTTGATTGTGATGAAGAATTAACTGGTTTTAAAAAATCAATTAATGGAACACTAAATATACTGGAACTTTCACCAGGGTTTAAATTTAATTGATGAATTTTCTTTTTTGAATCATTTGACCAATTAATAAATCCAATACAAGGTGAAACAGTTAAAAATGTCCTTGCTAAATATGATGGTAAAGTTGTAATATCATCAATTTTACAACCAAATTTTTCCATTAAAATTGAATTATCCCTTGATAAACCAATTTCTTCATCCATTTCCCTTCTAGCAACATCAAATTCACTTTCATTTTCAAAATCTGCTTTTCCCCCAGGGAATGAAACATGACCTGAAAATGATTTTAATTGCCTTGACCTCTTTGTTAATATAACCCTTAATTCACCTTTATTACCCTCAAATAAAAGAACCATCACAGATGATCTCCTCCTTACTGGGACTTTGTGCCAAATTGATTCATTTGATCCATTATAAAATTTAGGTTTATAATTCTTTAAATTCTGAATTAAAGTTGATGTCGATGTCTTTGTCGAAGATGCAATTTCCATTTTAATCTTCCTTGGTATATCAATGAATGGATGATGGGTATGTTCGAATGTTTGGTTGGATGAGATCTGATAGCTTTCTAAGAATCTTGCAGAATAAAACACTGAAGAGGTTTTCTTAAATGATTTAGAGATATATTGATTTGTTAACATTTCTTTTTCCAAGTCACGTGAGGTTGAATTTGAATTTCCAAATTGGGAAAACAAAATGAGTTGAAGAAAGTTGAGCTTTTTTCTTCTTGGGAAAGTAAAGCTTTTAAAGTGCTTTCATTCCCCACACATTGTTGTCACAACAATTAGTGGGGTTTTTCCCACCAACTTTTTCAAGCGCCCCCAACAAAACTTTTGCTCATCGGCTCAGCGGAATTTTGACCAATATACCTTTTCTTTTAAATACACAATTTTAACTATACAAACAAATCAAATAAATCATTCATTGTCCTTTTTCTTATTATTCTTGAGCAGCTTTCAATTGCTCTAATTCCTCCTTCATGGCAATCATTAAATTATACAAATCAGATGTACTCCCACAAACCAATGGACTATCAACATCTTGGGACATTACCTGTCTCAATGATAACATCATTACACTATTCTCAATTCTTGTGATACAGTTCTCAATTAACATCATGACATATGAATCCATGGATGTAAACTCATTTTGTAAACTTGTATTCATTGAATTTAGTTCTAACGGTGGCGCCTGACAATTCTCATTCGTAAAATATGAACAAATCTTATCCAATCTTAATGAAATCCTTCTTAATGACCAAGCTGATTCAGTTGTGACACCTGAATAAATCAATTGATTCGACTTAATGTTATTTGGCCCCTTATCATTCTTATCAAACGCTTTTAATCTTGATCCTAACGCCTTTGGGAATGTTAACCAAATACTTTCGGGTGTTTCTAACCCTTTTAATTTTTTTGCTCCAATACTTTTATCAACAATTCCAATATGCAATAGTTGAGCAACTTGGTTCTCAATATCTTTACCCTTACCCTTATATGGATATGCCCTATTAATATCAAGTTTCCCATCTTTAATCAATTCATGCACTTTCTTAACATTCTGAATTTCATTATAAAAGTCGTTTGACATCGTAATTTGACCTCCGTCGGCAACTGAACTAACTCTTGATGCTCTATTAACCATTGGTCCAAAATAATCCATTCTCTTTGTAACAACATCAGGTTCACAAACTGGTGAACCCCAATGAACACCCATACGAACACTTAATCCCCTAAATATAATATTATCATCTTTATCCTTAATTTCACAACCTTGATCACTACTTAGAATTTCCGCTGGCCATTCATCAGTTGTTAATAATTGTGTTTGAACAACAAAACACCAAAGTAAAGCCGATGTTGGTGTTGGAAATGAAACAACAAATGCATCACCTTCAGTTTTAACTTCATAGCCTCCAATTAACCTTAATTGCCTTCTCATAATTGCATTATGAACTTTAATTGCTGATCTCATTGCTAATGGGTGATTATCCCAAAGTACTGTAGAGTTCTTAATATCTGTGAAAACCATTGCTAATGATCCCCTAGGTGGTTCAATTTCTTCATCTAGTTTTCTTAATGTTGAATCCTCTGCTTGTGATGCATTATGATGTTTTTGCTTCGTACTAAATTGTCTTAATGATAAAACAACCGATGTAGCCTTTTGACCTCTCGCACCATATGCAATTGCAAAATCCCTTAACTTTTCAGCAGCAATACCTGGATTAGATTTTTCTTGTCTAACAATATCTGCTGCTAAATCATATGGGACAACTTTCCAAATATCACTAGTACAAATAGCAATCATTTCATCATTTTGAGATAAGTCATATTTATGAACACTTGGTTTAGAATTGATATGTGGAATCAATTTGAAAAACCCAACTGCTCTTGAGACATTTGAAACTCCATCCAAATACCCATCAGTTGTAACATGACCACCTGAATCTCTAATACGTTCATATTCTTGTGGCGCATATGGCTCATGCTTTGTTGTAATCAATTTATATTCACCATTTGAGCTTGTCATAATCCCCATAATATCACCAACATTTGCAACATATAAAGAATCACCTTTGATATAAATAACAGTTGCACAACAACCAGAATATCCATCTTCTTCCATTGTTAATTTATCGGTTGTCTTTGTCCTATGCGCAGCAGCTGATGAAAATGTTGAAGATTCATCTTTATTAATCAAAATATTCATTTCAGAATTCATGGCTAAAAATGCACATTTCATACAATCTTCAATAGTTTTTGATTGTGAACTACCCTTAGAAACTTGTCCAACGGATTTTAATTCACCTTCGAAATGAATTTCAAATGTCTCTTGAACAATTTTTGAAATTTTATCACCACCTTGAGTAACTGAATTTTTACCATCATAAAGGGCAATTAAAAATTCATCTCGGTTACCCCTAAATTTTTCAATAACAACATCTCTGGAAGTCAATGCATCTGCATCACCTAATGTATCAGAGATACCATATCCAAATTTTCCAAGCTGGGATACTGTTGATCTAACTCTGAGACCAACAGATTGATCAGGTACAGCTTCAGTTGTAATTGTAACATCCATTAAACCTAACATTCTCAGTTTTTTTAAACCAAAGAAAGAATCAAGTGGTTCCCCATTTTCACTTTTAACATGTTGTGGTTTAATCTCTAATCTTTTATTACCAGAGAAATTTAAATATTTTAATTGATCATTAAAACACCAATTCCAATCATATGGAATATTTCCAATGTTATATTTTAATGAATTTGACCCAACATCTAAAGCAGATAAATTCCTAATTCTTGATAATTCACCCGGTAATGCAGTGAATCTATTACCGTTTAACATGAAATTTTCTAAATTTGTCCAATTTTCAAAATCTTCTGTTGGTAATGAAGATAAATAATTCCCTGATAAATAAAGGTTGACCAAATTAGGTAAGTTTGATAAGTGGCCTTGAGGAATTTCAAATATTTCATTATATGATAAATTCAAACATGAAAGATTTTTTAAATGCCCTATTGTTGGGAAACATGAATCTGTTAATTTATTATCACTCAGGCATAAATATTTAAGTGAATTTTGTAAACCAAATGCACGTCTATTTAAAACGGGACCAGCTTCGCTTGATCTTCTCCTTTGTGAATAGGAACCAATTTTAGTTGGCTTTAGATCTGTGACCTGATCTTTGTCTTCTTCGCTATTCTCATCGTCAATAGCACTTGAATCAACACCATTTGAATAACCTAGTGGTGGTATGATATGCATCATAATATCTGGTGGTTCAGGAAAATTTTCCAATATATTAGATGCAACATTTAACAAAACTAAACTTCCTAATTTCCAAATATTTTCATTTAGCTTACTTATATTATTCAGATGTATATCTAAATATTTCAATTTAGCTAAGCTACCAATTGAACTTGGTAATGAGTTTAGATTATTTTTGATAACTGATAAATGCACAATATGTTTCATTTTATTTATATCCTCTGGTAAAACACTCAAGTGATTTTGATCTAAAACTAATTTTTCAACACTAATCAATTTGCTTGTAAATGAACAGGAACTTAATTTACCTTTTGAAAAATCTATTACCTTCAAGTTTGGCATATCAACTTCAAAATAAACATACGTCAACGGATTCATATTCATTTCAACTTCAAATAAATCAGTTGCATTACTTCTGAAAACAGAAATTTTATTTCCGGTTGCTCTAATAATTTCTAATTTTGGTGATGATTTTAATGAATCAATTGACTCCAAATGATTAAACCTAAAATCAACTTTAATCAAATAACTAAATTCAGAAAACCAAACTGGTAATTCACCTGATAATGTATTACCAGCCATTTGTAAAACTTCAATATTTTGTAGTTTTGAAAATTCATCTGGGAAATTTTTAATATTGTTATATGATAAATCTAAACGTTTTAAATTAACTAAATTGCAGATTGCTAACGGGATTTCCTTAAACCTATTTGAGGATAAATTTAATTCTTGTAAGTTATCCAATTTACTAAATGCATCAGGTAATTTGTAAATCCTATTACAAGCCAGATTTAGTGTTGATAAATTTCTCATAACTGAAATTTCTTGAGGTATCGATTTCAGATAATTAACTTCTAAATCTAGTGTTACCAATCTTGGGGCAAATATGACAGGGGTTGGAAATTTCATTGCACCAGCCTTTTTAAATGATAATGATGTTAAATTACGGCAATCGTGCATAAATTCTTTTGTAAATTCAAATGATGGATTCTCTGAAACATTTAATTTAACAATTGGTTCAGCATAAAGGAAGTTTGGAATATCTTGTAAATTCCAATTGACTAAATTAACATTTTGAGGATTAATTAAAATTTTCTTTTCTTCACTGATTAATTCAACACCTTTCTCTTCAACAATAAATTTAAAAAGGAAACTTAAATCTGTTCTTTCAATAAAATCTAAATTATCCCTCTCAGTGTAACCATAAAACATTAACAAAGTTCTTTGAATTTTCAATGGTTTTTCATCTAATGATAAAGTACGAGCTAATCCCCCACAATTTAAAACCAGAATATAATCATCATCTGCTTTAACAAATCTCTTACGTCTCAAAGCATCTAAAATATCTCTACCCGTTGTATCCAAAGTACATGGTAATAACGATGACATTCCACCTTTAAATATTCTTACAGATGATTTTAAGTTTCCTCTTAATTCCTTTTTTGAACCTCTAAGTTTTAAACCAATTGAGCCAGCAGTGGTTTTATTAATCGCTTTTTGGGATCCAGCAAATGATTCAACTAACGGATGTCTATCATTTGTAGGGGATATAGGTGATTGTGGTCTTGATATATCACCAGAGGATACAGACAAATTTTCAGACGTTTGAGTTGGTGTGAAAGCCAAATATGGTGAATCAGATGACATAGAAGAAGATGTTGTCATTGTTGGTGCACCTTGAGATGCTTCATTTCTAACTTTCCAAGACTCAGGTGCTTTCCAGTTGTACGCATTCTTAGGTATATCTTGAAGAATAGTAGAATATGACCCTTTTGGAGAAGTTGGATTAGAATTTGTATTGATATTTGGATTTTGTTCATTTGTTCCAGCTGCAGTTGCAGTTGCTGTAATTTCATTTAGATCATCTTCTTCTAAATTGATACCAAAGGAAGCCATAGAAATTGAGTTTGAAGCTACCATTGGGATAGATTGGGGCATTGCTGTTGAATTTGCCCTGCTTGATTTATTGGATGATTTTACAGACATTTGCATTGAAGGGCGTTTGTTATTATGTGAATGTGTATTATTAAATTCAGACATTGATAAATGCCCTGGGATTAAACCCACAGATG
Organism: Saturnispora mendoncae; assembly: GCA_030564545.1. Classification (NCBI taxonomy): domain Eukaryota; kingdom Fungi; phylum Ascomycota; class Pichiomycetes; order Pichiales; family Pichiaceae; genus Saturnispora; species Saturnispora mendoncae. Next base: position 238,490 of record JAJLVT010000105.1, read on the forward strand.
ATTTATTCCTTTTAATAGACGCAATTGAGGACTTCCTATCTGATCTTGATGATGAACTTGTTAAAGTAGAAGAGTTAGAGCTAGTTCTTCTTGGTGTTAATAGTTTTGAAAAAAAAGACGACCTCTTGGAACGTCTATGAGGTTTCAATGATGTCGGTGAGTCATGGGGTTCGTCTAATGACTCCTCCTCCATATAATGCGACTTAAAAACGGGTTTTAAAGACATCCTATCCTCAACTGCCAAAAGAGAGAGAGATTATCAATATAAATAATTAACAAATGTTGTGAAAATTTTTGCCCCATTTTTAGCGATAAGGCTGAGCACTTTTATCGCTCTTATACAGTATCCATTATTCCTCTAAAGCTTATTGTAACACCAGTGTATAATAAAAAGAAGAAGAATGATGTAAGATTTATAATACTGGTCTTTGCTGATGAGCTGCAACCAGCAAAGAGTTTTCATTTGATTTAAACAGGGAATTGCGGTCTTCTTTATTATGTATTACACAGTAATTCTATATACCGCTTAATTGACAAACTCATTAAATTTCATTTTGGGCAACAATATGCGCCATTGACATATTACAGGTGATGTCGGCTTGTACATAATTTTCATTGTTAAATCACATATATTAACTAGGTTGTGTGGTTTATGGCGAGGTGTTACAAATATTTTAATTTGATGTTCTGTACAGAATATATTCTGAGTGGAATGGGACTTGTAATTGTGTATTAATTTTTGTTCCAACTTTATATATATATCAGCTTCATTTTAACAGTTTAACATTGGTATCTTGTATATGCATCAGATTTATGTCATTGCACTAGAAATTTTACATTTATAATTTAGCTTTTGATGCGTTAGTGATTCTAAAAACGTGTATGCAAATTTTGAGGGAAATGTTGTTAACTTGAACATATTCTGTAAAATCAATATGTATTTAAAGACAAAGTCCCTCCTCCAAACTTCTGTAATTTCTTTAATGTGTTTTTTTTCTTTATTTTTCAGACTCAGCACTAAATACAACTTACGAAAACAATGAATTCATCTATCCAAGTATTTGATAATGACTACGATGATAATGAATTTTTAGAATTAGAATTTGAAGGATTTATGAAAAGAATGACATCAGGTTCTGTACTTCCAAGGCAAAAAAAGAATGTCTCATTTAATTCAAATGAGCCAGAAGTGTTCTTATTGGATTATACGCTTGATAGAAGACCAGAACTTTGGAGTGATATTAACTTTTATTCAGTTTATGGGAGCCCTAAGACAAAAGAAAAGGCAAATAGAAAGCTAGCACTCCGTCATAAAACACAAAACAGAAAAGAGTTACCAATGAGGGTAAAGGAGCTAGATCATCTTCCTCATGGATTTAATCATTTAAATCATGTTTTATGTACCAGTTTAGAATGTAAAAAGTGTTCCCATTTGAAAAGGGAGCCTTTTGTTGGTGATATTCATGGTGGTGACTACGATTATCGACAATCTACAATTTCAACGCCGTTGGACTTCATTACTGAGCAACTCGATCCAAAATTTATTGAAGGTCAAATTATCAAAACTTTAAAGGAAAGAGAGGACCTGCGTATAAAACAATTCAATTAATTAACTTAAACCAAAAATTTAATAAACTTCATTTCTAGGGGATGCAATAAAGTTATTATATATATATATATATACATAAACAATAAAAGATTGAACTCACAAATTTAACAAACCTGGCAATGGCTAATAAGTCTGTTATATTTAAAAATGTATATCGTTGTGTTACTCTAATTTTTTCAATAAGGTGATTTGTACTAAAGCATTTTTTTTACTTTGCAATGTTGTTCAAATATGGGGTTTCTTGGCCTCCTTTCAAAAATGGTCTTTCAAAGAAGTTTAAATTTTTACTGTATTCACATCATCAGTGTGTACCTACTGGGCTTTATTTCCCGTTGTTCACTATGCATGTTAATTCAAATAAATTAAAAGGGAAAATGTGTATTTTTAGTCTGATCTGTATATTTTTTATGCCGGAGACAGAACACATGTTTATTTAGTAAAGGATGGAATCTTTTGCACGTCTTGTCGTAATTCAAGATGGTGGGTTGCGTGCAAAGACGCCTCTCTTTGACTCCCAAAATAGGGTCGTGAGAGACGCCCATCACACTCCTGCTGAACTTGCTTCATTTATATTTGGTGGTTCTGGAATGACAACGTCTGAACATTCAGTGTCTGTCAAAATTCACTATCTTCCAGCTTTACCTGCTCTTCCGGCTTCCATATTAGTCTCAAGACTTTTTTCCATTGACCCTAGCTTCCAGACAAAACATGAACACTCTAATTTGGGCAAAAATTGGATACCCGAACCAATTCTGGATGGTGACGATATTCCTGCAAATGATTCCATAGCTACCAGATTCGCCATAGCTGTAGTATTGCCAATATCTGATTCATTTGTTTCACTGAGAGATACCATCACAGAGAATTGGCTACAAATTTCAAACTCCCTGTTAATGTTAGAGGTAATAATCATCACAAAGTTAAAATCAATTCATATGGCTTCAAATTTAAGAGTAAGGAAACATAAATCACAGCATTTTCAAACTGTTCAAACACCCCATCAATTTATGTTACCGAGACAGTCCATTAATGATATTAATATACCCTTACCTTCAAACTGTAACAGTTCAAATATAACAAAAAGGTTGAACTTCCCGAAATATTCATTACAAAGCGAAATAGACATTCATCATGCCTTCGTTACATTTTCAAGGATGATATCTTCATTAACGAATACGTCAAGATTATTTTACAATTTAAAATATTCAAATCAAACATTGATTAATTGGGCAACGAATTTGTCTGCTTGGATGGCTTTGAAGGATACCACTCAAATAAATCAGAATCCTAATCAGACTCAAACTCAAACTCACTTTTTGGTGTTTATGTTGACAATTTTGTTACCAATAAAAAACAAATTTTTCTTAGATCCGTTGTCTTCTGACCAAACAGATGTAATTCGGTTAGTAATTGGTACTGGAAATCCAGCAATCTCCGAAAAATTGATTTTTATTTTATCGGGTTTATTGGGATATGAGAAATATGCAAAATTATATGATCAGTTAAATGACTTGTTGGAGCTCTCATCTCGTTCGAATTCAAGCAACACCGATAAATGCACAACTCAATTTTCAAAATTGAACTTTAATGGAACTAATAAAGACTTGCATAGTGATTCGTACGAATACAATGGTATTTCACAATCATTGGTGGAGGAAGATAAACTTCATTCTTCAAGTCAACCAATTCCATTTGATAGAGCACAATCGCCTTCTTATTTTGGAATGACTGGTAAATATTCGATGAATTCAGGAATTTCACCTTCATCAAATTCAAGGGGTTGGTCCCCTTCGTTAAGCCAAAGCTTTAAGAATGTCGATTCAGATCATGTCAGTATCAAGTCTGGGTTAGGAATTTCTTCATCAGTCGAAATGCAAATACCACAGCATCAATCAGATAATAATGATATTACTCATTCAAAGAGTATCCCTATCAGAGGTGTCAACTCTGTTAATGCCGAGTCAAACATTACACATGATGTCCCAAGTTTTCCATCCATTCAAAGGACTTCATCATATGCATCTCTTCAAAATATATCAGCCTCTTATGGAACTACTACGCCAACAAGTTCATTAGGTGCATCAGGCTCTTGGAGAAATGTTGGTTCATGGATTGATAGATGGAAATGGAGTTCAACTGCTAACTCGCCTAGACAAAATAGTAAAGGTTCTGCATTAGGTTCTTCATTGGGTAGAACAGTGGTAAGTAGCGGGTCAAGTTCAAAACAATTACCCGATATTAATAATACTTCTGGTACACCATCCCCTAGTTTTGGACCTCATGGCGATGGTGACTGGGATGATACATTTGACTCGGGCTACTTTGCTACACCAAAGAAGAGTGCATCAACACTTGCTGTATCTCCTATTAAAAGCGAATTTTCAAATGATAATTGTAAATCAAAAACATTGGTTGGATCATTTGGGTTTGGTATAAATTATAAGTGCGAAGGATCAGATGTCCGTGTTGAAAGATCAATTGGTAATTTGAAGACAATTAAGTATGAAAATTTAACAAAATCAATTCAGAATTTTGTTGATGAAATTATGGACTCTGATATAACTACCGATGATTTCGATATTGAAGAGCAAGATTCAGGAATAAGTATTGTGAATTTGTCATACCCTGAAAACAACATTTTAAGGTCCCAAATGGATACTATTCCAAGTACAACGATTATACGCCTACCTTTATTGGTAGGGTACATTTCTGAGTATCACTCTGAATATACATTGATGTCTTGCCCTGTATCGAATCCAAGTGTTACAAATGGTGTAACGGGACCATCTGTTGGATCAAGTATGTTGGAATCGAGTATTGTCAAGAGTTTAAGAGATGATGTATGTCATTCAAAGAAAAGAAGTAGATTATGGTTAGTTAATGTTGGTATGAGATGGGTAAAATTATTTGAAGCTAATTCAATTGATGAAAAGTGTGATGTTATTCAAAAACCAATTCGTCCTTCATTAAATATAAGATCATTGTCATCAAATGGGGGGTTTGATATTTCAAGGTCATATAGTGAAAGAAAATCAAACTTAACTACCTATTTACAACGGTCAGAGCCATCACATTTTGAAGAAGAAAGTGAAATTTCAGTCTCACAAAAAATCATATTTGCATCAAATTCCTGTAGATTAGATGATAATTTCGCTAATGAAAATAATCAGGATATAGTTAATGATATATTGATTAAAATCACATCATGCATTGATACCTTTATTACAGATGTAGATCATATGAACATGAAAGATTATGTCAATGTCATTAAACTAGAACAGAGATGTTGTGATGATATTAGATTGTTAATTGATGATATATTATCTTTATTTTAAATAAGAAAAAAGAAACATGAAAATTAATGTTTAAGGATAAAACAAATTTATATGTTATTAGATAATTAGTTTATAATACAGGTTATTTATACAGTATGTTGCTAAATAGTTTGTCTTTCAGGTGGTGAAATTTCATGAATATGAACAGAACTATCATTCAAACCTTCAACGCCAGAGACGCTTAACGGAGTAATAAAAATTGTTTGTCTTTTTGAATTTTTCTTGACTTTATCCAAAATCAATTTTAATGCAATTCTTCTATTGATTTGATCCATAAAAACATCAAATTCATCTAAACCTCTAATTCTTGAATGCATTGGACCCCAAATTGCAAATAAAAATGATATTTGTGCATAAGATTTTTCACCACCTGAAAATGATTCAACAACTCTTAATGGTGAATCCTCCTTTGTTGCAACCATCAAAGTCAATGTACCTTTTTCAATATTAAAGTCAATTGCTCCCCTAAATCCTCTTGTTGCAAGAGCGTTTATGAAATTATTCTCAACTTCTTGGAAAACACTCAATGTTGTTTGTCTCAAATTATCATTTCTCTCTTCCAAACCAGATTTCAATCCTTTCCATAAAATGTTCATGTCAGTTCTATTTTTTAGAATCTGAGTCATTTTGTCATTAACATTCAACAAGTTGGTCTCGGCTGTTTCTCTTGTGATACCACTCTGTTCTTCAAGATTTTGTATTTCAGCTTCAACTCTTTCTAATTCGTTGTTGATCTCAAGTTCTGTTGCCCTTTTCTCATCTTTATCAAAGAATTTTTCTCTATTAAGTGACAGTAAATCCGTTTCGCCTAATTCACAATACTTTAACGCTTTTTCCTTTCTGTCTTTGGCAATTTCCTGAAACCCTGGTGCAGCCTCCGACACTTTACGGATATTTTCATCTATAGAATTTATTTCTTTCTCAATGATTTCTATGTCATTTTTTTTATGTTTGATTTTATTCTCAAGGTGTTCAATCTTGTTTCTCAACTCTTTGTAATTTGAATTTTTTGTTTGATATTCAGTTTTTACTTTGTTGTATACAGCAATTTCAACCTTCATAGTTTCTGTTTTACTATCAAATTGTTTCTTTAACGGGACTAAGGATTCTTTTGCCTTTGCTAATTTTGATAATAATATTGACTTTTGATCCTTTAAATATTCTAGCTTAACATCTTCATTTGTAAAAGAATCCAATTTGACCTGGGATTTTGAAATTGCAGTACCTAAATCCAACCACTGTTTTCTAACTTCATCTTTTTCCTTCATTAAAGTTAACATGTTTTCCTTTACAGTTTTCTGACCTTCGTCAAGTTTCCCTTTTGCTTCATTTGCTAATTCAACTGCTTCATTGAATTCAGTTTGATAAGAATCACTTAAAGTTTCACCCACAATTTGAAGCCTACATTCCATTTCACCCCGACCGATATTGATAGGATCGGCTTGAAATGAACCATTTTTTTTAGACATTTGAACAGGGCCTGATCCATCAACTATACAGATGACACTGGCAATCAAGTTTTGTTTATCATCAATCAATACCTGCTCAGCATCTTTCCTCGAACTAATTAATAGCACGCGATGTAATTTATGAGAATCAACTAACTGACATTTTATAACAGGGTCATCTATATTTAGAGCATCTAATATTGATGGGTATTTAGTTTGGGGAATCTCATGAGAGAAATCAAAAGTTTCAGGCTGCTTTAAAATAACTTGATTTTGTAACCCATGTTTTCCATGTAAATTCATTAATTGTCTCATATCAGAATAATCCTCACAAAGAACAGTTGTTAATGGTCTCGACAACATTGTTTCTATGATTGTCTTAGCAGATTTATATTTAGCATTCAATTTAACGTGTAAACCAAGTGGACCCCTAATTTCTTTTTTAAACATATTCATTTTTTTCATTGAGTTGATATCTCTAATTAATTTCTGATTTGAACTATTGAATAATAGAACTGGATCATTTCTTGCTTGTTGAGACTGCGCATTACGTAACTTTTCATAAGCAGATTTTTTATTGGATTCACATTCATTATACTCTTTTGATAAATTCCTTCTAATGTTATCATAATCTTCCTTGGCATCATCAACCTTGTTCACAAGGTCCTTCAGCTTCTCTTTCAATTTAAGTTGAATTTCGGTTTTTTCAGTAATAAAATTTTCCAACTTTTCTGTGGTTCCATCATTGTTTTTACTCAATTTAAATTCTTCATCCTTGATGAGCTTATCATTCTGAGCAAGATCCTTTTCACAATTCTGAATGTTCTCTTCCACATCATCAATTTGTCTAACTAAACCTTCAATTTCAGATTTTGATGATCTAATTGTTGTCTTATGTCTATTGATTTCTAAATCCACACTTTTCAATTCCTCTTCTGATTTAGGTAATTTAATTGCATTAATATCAGAAAGATTGGATGAATCTGTTGTAATCACCTTTTCAATATCAATTATTGATTCAGACTTGGTTTTCTTTAGCTCGTTTTTTTCATTGATCAATTCTTGGCATCTCTCATATCTATATCGATTACAAAGATGAAAAAACCAATTAAATTTACCTACAATCAATTCACGTTCCCTTTCCAATTCTTTTGATGCTGAAAATTTAGAAACAACTTCTTTGGCTTCTTCTAATTCCTTGCTTACGTCTTTGTAAATTTGTTCGTGTTCTTCTAATGCTTTACTAACTTCTTTGGCATCGATAAATGTTCTTTTTAAATTATCATATGCCTCCTTTAATCTTGTACCAGTCATGAATGAATTAAATTTATCCGTTGATGATGAATGTGCCAAGAAATTTTTAGCTTCAGTTTGGGTTAGAATCGTCATTGGATTTGCAATTGTAATTGAGAAAAATTGTAATATTTCATCTACCGTTGACTTCTTCGTTGATAATGTCTTCCCTTTGGAATTCTTAACTGATATTGAATGTGAACCTTCTATTTTTAAAACACGTTCAATTATAATCTTATCTCCAAATTCTTCTTGTTTAAATGCTTGTGGGCCTCTATTTAATAACGTAACTGTGGCTCTTGAAACATTTTTACCATGCTTAATCAATCCTTTTAAAGAATTCCCTCTATCTGTATCAGTTGCCTTTGCACCTAGTGCCACTGAAATCCCAGTCAAAACCGCAGATTTACCTGAACCATTTCTACCAATAATGAAGTTGATCTGAGGGCCAAAATCAAGAACAAATGAATCGTGGCACATGAAATTCTTTAATTCTAATTTAGAAATTACTCCTGCCTCAGCAGGTGTATTCATATCCTCTTCATCTTCACTATTTGACTCATGGTTATTGTTCTGGGTATTACCTGGGTATTGTGTCATCCGCTCCATACTCCTCCTGCGTCGTTTTATCCTGTTGATCTGATCATCATAATGATTCAGAGACTCTGTTATATTCTCCGTGGCAGTCTCTAGAGACCTCTTCTGTCCTACAGGAGCCATCATAGGGAAAAGGTGTTGTTTTATTACGCGTAGAGAATTTCCTTTGTTGTTAGTAAAAAAAGAAAATAAATAATTAAGTATGTGGCGCATGCATTAAAGATAAAAAGTGGCGCATAAAGGTGCTTCTTCAAATTGAGTCTAATAGAATAAGACTACAAAATGATGAAAGATGATACCCAGTATATATATTGGAAAACATTTATATGTTGTTTTCATTAACGTCGTTGTTTTCTATGTCGTATTTATGACATTTGAAATTTTCAGCTATTGATCTCTTTTGTTTTTATTCAACTCATCAATATGGCCAAGCCGGTTGTCGCTGCTGCCGCACAAGGACTTGTTGATTTGACCAAACTTGATGCCAAATGGCTTCAAAGATGGAAGAAGGTCTGTGGGCCAGATTTCATCAATCCAAGGAGATTAATCCCAATGAAGAACCACGATAAAAAGATGTATTCATTGACAATGTTCCCATACCCAAGTGGGATGCTTCATATGGGACATTTGAGAGTGTACACTATATCTGATGTTTTGGCAAGGTACTATCGTATGCAAGGGTTAGATTTGATTCATCCAATGGGTTGGGATGCTTTTGGTTTACCTGCTGAGAATGCTGCAGTTGAAAGAGGAGTTAACCCAGAGGATTGGACAAAGATAAACATTCAGAAAATGAAGGATCAAATGGTTTTAATGAACACGGATTTTGATTGGACAAAGGAATTGGCAACTTGTGACCCTAATTATTATAAGTGGACCCAAAAGATCTTTTTAGAACTCCACAAACATGGTTTAGCTTATAGGAAAAAGGCTGAAATTAATTGGGATCCTATTGATAATACCGTTTTAGCCAATGAGCAAGTTGATTCTGAAGGTAGATCTTGGAGATCTGGTGCAATTGTTGAAAAGAGACTTTTAGAACAATGGTTTTTGGGTATCACTAAATATGCTGGTGATTTAAACAAAGATTTGGATTTGTTGCAACATTGGCCATCAAAGGTTAGAGCAATGCAAAAAAATTGGATTGGTGAATCAAAAGGTTCTCAAATTCAATTTCCAGTTAGTTCAAAAAGTGGTATAGAATTACCAATGAAGGAATTGGATGCATTTACAACAAGAGCGGAAACCATTTTTAGTGTGCAATATGTTGCAATTGGGTTTGATCATCCAATAACTCAAATGATTGCTAAATCTAATGAAAAATTAAGAGAATTTATTGATAGATTAAACAAACAAGGTGAAGAAGCGCAAAAATCAAAGGAAGGGTTCTTACTTGATGATATTTTTGCCATTAATCCATTGGATTCAAATATTCAATTACCAATATTGGTTGCACCGTATGTGATTTCCACTTATGGATCAGGTTCAGTAATGGGTTGTCCAGCTCATGACATACGTGATTTTGAATTTTGGATTCAAAATATGGGGTCAGAAGCAGCAATCATTCATACAGTTTCACCAAAGAAGTCTTCAAATGAACCTGCTGATAATGAACCATTCATTTTAAAGGATGGGGTCATGAATATTAATTCACGTTTCTTGCAAGGTTTGTCTGCTCGTGATGCCCGCCATAAGGTTACAGAAGAATTGAAATTGATTAGCAAGGGTTCATTTAAGACCAATTATAGACTAAGAGATTGGTTAATTTCACGTCAAAGGTATTGGGGTGCGCCAATTCCAATGATTCATTGTGAATCATGTGGTATTGTTCCAGTACCGGATGAGGATTTACCTGTTAAACTACCACATTTGAATTATATTCCATCAAGGGGCGGGTCACCTTTAGCCCAAGTTGAAGAATTCGTTAATTGTGAATGTCCTCAATGTCATAAACCAGCAAAGAGGGATACAGATACAATGGATACATTCATTGACTCATCATGGTATATGTTCAGATTCTTAGATCCAAATAATAATGACGTAGCATTTGAAAAGGAAATTGCCACTAAATATATGCCCGTTGATCAATATATTGGTGGGGTTGAACATGCAATTTTACATTTGTTATATGCAAGATTTATTTCTAAATTTTTAGCTGATGCAGGTTGGTTTGAAACAAGTGAAGGTTGGAAGGGTGAACCATTCAAGCAATTAATTACTCAAGGTATGGTTCATGGTAAGACATTTGTTAATCCTAAGACAGGTAGATTTTTGAAGCCTGATGAATATGATTTGCAAGATGATAATACTGCAATTCTCAAGGAGACTGGTGCAATTGCTAATATTAGTTTTGAAAAGATGAGTAAATCCAAGTACAACGGTGCTGATCCAGAGGAATGTATTAAAGCACATGGTGCTGATGCAACTAGAGCACACGTTTTATTCCAAGCACCAATCAATGATGTCTTAGATTGGAATGAGGCCAAAATTGTTGGTATTGAGAGATGGTTAAAGAAGGTGTTGAAACTTTCAGTTGATCTTGGTTCTGGTTTTTCATCAGTTATTGTGGAAGAAGTTTCCCCTAAATCAAATGCAGAATTGGACTTACATAATGAACTTACAAAGTTAGAACAAAGTATTGATGATTCATTTGTTGATGATTTATCACTCAATACGTTGATTTCTAGTTATATGAAATATAACAATGCATTGATTACAGCATTCAAAAATGAAGAAGTGGGAAAGGAGTACATTGCAGGTAAATTTGTAAAAATGGTCAAATACATGTGTCCAGTTACACCGAGCGTTTGTGAAGAAATTTGGGAATTGTACAATGAAGCCTGCACTGAAGGTGAAATTACTAACCTTGAGAGTATTTTAAAGGCAGATTGGCCAATTGTCAGTACATTGGTGCAAGCGCAGATTGATTACAAGGTAATGATCAATGGGAAAATGAAATTCATCCACTCGACCGCTACAGAATATAATGCCAAGGATATTGAAAGTTGTATATCCGACGTCTTAAAGAACGAATCTGCAGCCCAATTGTTTGCAGAGAAGGTGATTAAAAAGACAATAATTAAAAAGGATGCTATCATTTTCATTCTCAAATGACAGAGAAAACTTCATTGTATATAATTTTCATGTATATATAGATTACTGTTTAAAACGGGGTTAAATTTCCCAAATTCAGATAAATTTTTAAATACTCCATTTTATTATTTAAATTGGCATCAATGACAACAAAACCTTTGCCGACTGTCCCACTATTAGGGGTAAGCACTCGTGTAAGGTTTTTATCTAAGGTCTTACTTTCGCCACGTCTCTATGAGATCATTAGTGAACCTTTACAAAATATGTCTCAATTGGATTCCACTTTAGGTACTATATGTTATGCATCGTTATTTTTAAGTGTGATAGTAAAGAAGTTCCCTCAATTGAGAGATTTAATAAAGGTTTTGAAGCCAAAATTGGTCAAGTTTATAAGGGGCGTTTTCACTCAATTACTCAAACGAGTGTTATTCGCAGTTAAAACAATACTCTCACAAGTTTCAAATGTAACTACAAAATTTGATAAACTACAAAGGTTCAATGGAGCAGTATTAACAACAGAGGAATTAGTTTCATCGTCTTTAAATCAATTGAACAAATCAAATGGGACTGGTGACAGTTCAGAAAAGGTTATGCCGAAATCTGTTAGTGAAATGACCAAGAGTGAATTACATTTAAGTGCAACATTGAAAGCGTTATCAAGGTATTTAAGTGATGTTCGGATGTTTTACAGGGGATTCCAAATTCCAGGATCAATTGCTGGGCTTTTATCAGCACCATCACAACTTTGGGGCGAAGGTCAATACATTGATTTGTTATCAACTATAAGTATTTGTCTTTATCAACCCTTGGAAACAATTGCATTCTTATTGGATAAGTCATGGCTTTTACCATCACCAGCAGGCCCTGAGAAATGTGAATGGTGGTATTTAACATCAACTAAACTATGGTTTTTTTGGGTTCTTGTTGAATTAGGGCATTCAATTATTGATACAATTAAAGAGCTGAGAGGTGGTATGAAATGTAGGGGTAGACCATCTATTCATTTATTACTCAGAGCTATGGGGAATTTAGATCATAAAAAATGGGTTGTTTTATTAGAACATTTAGCAACAATTCCACTTTGTATTCATTGGAGTTTACCAGAGGGGTGTTTAAATGATTTACAAGTAGGGTTATTTGGTACATTAGCCGGTGGATTAAGTACTACATTAATTTGGAGCAATGTTTGGAATAAACTCACTGAAGAATTTAAATAATATAATAAAATAATAAATTTCCCTATATATTATAGATAATACAAATATGAATTTTATGTAAAACATGATTATAATGCAGCTGTATATTGTAAACCGGTATATATTTTTTTGTTTTTTTTTTCTTTTTAGTAATCACAGGACATCACGAGATGGGTTTGGATTTTTACGGTATTGTGTTTGTTGATAATCATTATCATAAATTTCATCATCATGTGCAAATCCCGTTTGATTATTGTAAACAGTTTGATGGATTGGGTCCCAGTCTAAATCATGCTCCTCGACTGTAGAACTTTGTTCTGGTACTTTTGATTCACTTTCGATCATCCATTTAACAGGATCACCATAGGCATTTAATCTTAAATCCGAGGCGATCATTAAAAACATGAAACCAAAGAAAAAAACTAAGGTCCATTCCATAATAGCAGAATAACCCCAGTAAATAGAACGGTTCCCCTGAGTGTTACCCTTACCCATAAAGGCACCATAACAAACAACGAATACAATAGCTACTGCAACCCAGATAATTTTAACGATTGCAGAGTATAAGAAATAACGGATCTTATAGTGTCTGTAGTATAAGAGGAAAGCCAGAGTTTGGAAACACATGTAAACGAAAACGAAGATGACAAACAAGACAACAAAAACTGAATGTGGTCTTGAATAACGTCTGTCATCTTTCAAACAGGACACCATGAGAATACATAAAGCAGCAATAATAGCCATTGTAATTGCTAAAGCATGAATTGCAATGATGATCCAATGAAAAGGTGGTGGGAATACACCCTTTGCTTTAGTACGTAAATGGTAATCTTGGATAACAGCCCAAATGTAGAAGATCCCCATACCACCTGCACCAACAATAAAAATAGGTTGGAGATCAGTGGCAGCAACGTTTGATAAATAAACAATGTAAACTGTCATGTAGTGATGGTAGGTATCTAAAATAGGACGACCTTTTGCGACCCAAACTACCAATAACGCAATAAGCATTGCCCACCAGAAAAAGAGTGCCACAATGGGCAACATCCAACTGAATTTGGGCTTCACGTTTGGCAACGACAATTTCCCGAATTTCATTTCCCAAAGCCTCCAAAAGGAAAAAGCACTGAATGGAAGAAAAGCGCACCGCGTTTTCCTGTCAAGTGGAAAAACCGTTAAAATTTCACTTCTATTAACTTTTGATTTTCCATTTAAAAATGCTGGTTTTGAAGAATTCCCTGTTTTTGTCACGGAAGGCGTTGGGATTAACACAGAGGGGATTTGCGGCTGTTTCTACGAAGCATGAGACCCAGAGTGCTTACGAATCGAACAAGAAAACAGAGACAAACAGACTTGAAAAGACTCTTTCCAAGTTCTGGGAGAAGGTCAGCGTTAAAAAGAATACTGATAACAATTACTCAGTGCAATTAGACTCCAAAGTCATTAAAACTCCACTTGGGTACGATCTTCTGGTTCCTGAAAACAGGAAAACATTAGCTTATTTATTAGCAAATGAATGGCAAACCCTTCCTAGTTTACACATCCGTCCTTATTTAGTTCCACTAACATCTCTAGTGTCAAGGTCTATTGATTTACATCACGCTCAACAATCAAATGATGAAGAAATTAGAGCTAAAATTGGTGATTTGTCAACTGTTAAATCCCTTCTTTTAAGATACCTCGATACTGATACTTTATGTGTCTTTTCCCCAACAGAAGATTGTGATGGTGAATTAAGAAAACAACAAGAAGAATTCTATTTACCCTTCATTAAGGAAATGGGGGAATTTCTTGGGAAGTATAGTGAAAATGGTAAACCAGTTGAAATTACCTATTTAGACTCTGAAAAGGACGGTTTAATTGGTAACAGTCAACCATCAGCTACAAGAGAAGCCGCTGCCACATTTTTAAATAGTTTGGACATGTGGGATTTAGTTGCTCTTGAAAAGGCCACTTTAACTGCAAAGTCTTTCTTAATTGGAGTTGCCATTATTAGAAATGCAAACTCTGAAGATTCTTTTAATGTCTCTGTTGATGAATTGTCAAGGTTGGCTAATTTGGAAACAGTTTTACAAACTGCTAGATGGGGGGAAGTTGAAGATACTCATGATGTTGATAAGGTTGATGTTAAAAGAAACTTAGCCTCTGCTTCTTTAATCGCCTACAAGGCATAAACATGTAAATAAGTATTTAAATTATTATTATTATTATTATTATTATTATTATTATTATTATTATTATTATTAAACAAAGAAATATTAGAAACTATAATGAAAAGAACGAATAATGAAAAAATGGCATTGGTTTTTTCGAATTATACACATACGTTGTGAAATTCATTTAATTGATCAAATGAATCAAACCCCAAAATATATTTGCAAGTTTTATCATTAAGCAAAATCTTTACTCCTTCATCTGATGAGAATTTAGATACCTGATCCTTTCTCAATTGAATATCCATCTTACCAAATTCATAACCTGTCAATTCAATTGTAACAAGCTGTTGTTGTGATGTAATTGAAATAACGCACCTGTCATATTTCTTCATCTTACCATCATTTAAAATACATGTTGAACCTAATCCGTTCCAAGATAAATTCTCAGATGCTTTGGTATTATCAGATTTCATCGATTTCCAACTTGAACTGTAAGGAATTGCATTTTTCAAATTTCCAATTGTCTTTTTTGTATCAAATGTTGTTGCACTTGAAGATCCTGACATTGATTTGAAATCATAATCTTCAATGGCACTCTTTAAAACATTTTGATTTTGTGAATTACTAGTTCTAAATAAAACAACAATTGGTAGATTATCTTGGTTGACGGATGTATAATGTAAATCCAATGAATATGATTGACATGTTGATCTTGAGGTAATTTTAATTAAGGTTGATGGGTTTAATTGATCTTTATCATCATAAATTCCCAAATATTTCCCATTGGATTCAATGCTTAACAATTTAATTGATTTAATTGACCCTTCTGTCCATGACTGATTCTTCCAATAACTGACTTTAGCTGATGGTAATTGGAACTTTGTACATTTATTTAGATTGTTACTTATATGTAATAATGAATCTTGTAAAGATGATGTTGATGATGTTGATGATAATGATGATGAAGGAGTATTTTTATTAATTTTTAAAGCCGATGATTGTTCCAATATTAAACTTGCGTTGCTTGAATTATCTCTTCTTAATAGGTTCGATAATTTACCCATGAATGTCCTAGGTTTTATTGATGTATTAGAGATAATCGACATAGAAGATGAATTCTTTTTAATAATTGCAGGAAGTGAGGTAGTCGTTGTGGATGATTTATTTGATTCCATCAATGGCTCCTTTTTTTCAATATCAACAGAATCAAGGCTCACTAGCTGAGTTCCATGGCCTAAATTATTTGAAAATGTTTCCTTAACTGGTGAAATGTCCATTGATACAATGGACATTTCATCATAATCTCCCATATCTATATCATCATCTGATGAATTATTATCTTCAATGATATCTTGAATAAATTTTTCAGTTAATTTAGTACCATATACTCTCTTTGAAAGGTTTTCTTTGGTCGCTGTATTCATTGATTTATTAACTTGTGATTTTTTTGCGATGTCATTTGGAATAAATGAGAGTGAACTATCAAGTTCCTTTATTAGAACCTTTGATGAAAGCTGGGCTTTCACTGGAGATAATTGATTAATACCCAACCCTTTAAATGTGTTCTCTATCTTAAAATTTTGAGTTGCTGGGAATAAGCTTGCTAATTTATCAAAGCATCCAGCCTTGGTATTTTCATCCATTGTAAAAAATAATTGAACATTCTCGTTGTAATTATCAAATTGAATTGTCCTTTCATCGACCTTCTGGACAAATTTAAATTCATTTTCACTAAGTGGGGAAAATATCAAATTCCTATCAATACCATCAATTTCCAATAAAACAATTTTCCTAAATTTTGAATTCTTAATAAAGGCTAGCTCTACTTTTTCAAAGTTCATTGAAACACTTTGAATTTTGTGAAAATAGAATAACTTACATTTGAACGAATTTTCTAAATCTAAATCATTAATTGAAAGAGTAATTGAAATAGGTTTCAGTGAAGAAATGTCCTTACAATTGGATATTTTAATATCATTATCAACCCTGGCTAATTTGTGAGATTGCTCTAGTGATTTTTTAAGTTGGTGTAATCCAATTTCTAAATTGGAAATCAATGATGCTGTGGATGGTTTGGCATTAAAATAAAAAACTAATTCTTTTAAAGATGAAATGAAATTGAACAAATGCTGTTGTTTAACCAATGGTAGCTTCCTAATATAATTTTCACTTTTCGAATGGTTACCATCAATTCTGTACATTGACGTATAAGTCATGTAAAGTTGATTAGCTCTTAAAATCCATTCAGAAATATTACACATAGCCCTATCAATATCAGTATCGTGTAAATAATCATATAAGTGTCTATGATGTTGTGCAATATCCTTGATATTTTGTTTCAATTCTTGATTTTTTGTCTTTCTAAATGAAACCATCTCATCAGTAACATCATCATATGAATTATCAAAATATGTGTTGTAAACAGGGTCGAATAAACCAATAACACCATAGAGGGCTCTTATTTCTTCCCTGTATTCGGTTTCAGATTGTTTAAATTCATTGATGATTGTAAAATACCTTTCATCAATGGATTTAATTGGATCTTGATAGATTTTGGTTGCTGGTGGTAAACTGGAATCTGATTTGACAGCTTCTTGAATGGAAAATAATGGTGTTGAATAGTAAACCATTTTCAATAATTCAAGAGTGGCAAAGAAAAGAGATGTCAAAAGGGAAAAGGACTTCCTGATTTAATTTTAATTGAATTAATATAAACAGGTCTGATGGAAACACGTTAAAAGCGTGTTTGTTTATCTTTTGAAAACATAGCGCGTTTCGTGTTTTTTTATGAGGAACAGGATTAAACTATTAAATGAAACCAGGAACAGGTGTCGAGACATATTAACCGTCCCTGTCGGCTATGAACATTTATAAGATCACCTCATATTGCTAACCCCTCCTTGGTATTGTTCGGATGGGTTAAAGTAGGATAAATAAAGTAAATTTGAATAGTTTGATAAGCGTTTGGACCTAATTTCATTCTATGGATAATGTTCCAATCACATTTGAGGACTCCGTAAATCAATATTGTCAATGAAAAAGCTTGTTGCTGAAAACCCCCACAATGGTAAGATTTGTTATTAAGATGTGGCGTATGAAATTAAAAAAAATTCTGCGCCACATTTTTTTATTTATTTGAATCGGTTCTTGGGGGAAATGCAAAAGTTCCAATAATCCAACAATCTTTTTCTCTGTAAGACATGTATTCAATTATGAGATATAGGTTGAATTGGATATCTTTGAAAAGGAACTTGTCAACTACAATACGTTTCAGGGCAAAGGAATCGCCAAATAATATTGAAACATTCAATCTCATTAGTAAATCCCAAATTTTACATAATTCAAATCAAGATAGTGCATTAAATGCCTTTACTTATTTCAGTAAATTAAGAGAGCTCAAATCCCCATTATTATCAGACACTTATGTCCAATTACCCGATGATACACAATTCATAACTAAGCATTATGATAGATTGGTTAGATATAGGGATTTAATATGTGGAACGGGTGGTAAATTTGATGACTTGAATAATATTGAAGAATTATTTTTAAAGTTAAGTGATATTAACCCTAAGAAAACGGAATCTGATCAAAGTTTATTAAGAGATTTAATTGAGAATGAAGTCAAAACTTTTGATTCATTCATTGAAGATTTAGTTACATTATTTAAAAGAAATGGAGGGCACTTGTTTATACTTGATTTAGGGATATACAATGTTCAAGTTTTTGAGCATTTTGAAAAAGTTGGTGGTGGCCATCATTTATAAAATATAAAAATAATTTAATTAAAAAAAAAGCGACCAGGGAGAGGATTGAACTCTCGATCTTGCGATTAACAGTCGCACGCCTTAACCAGCTTGGCCACCCGGTCATTTTCTGACAAAAATAAATAGTGGGTTACTAAAGGGCTCCAAATTAAGACAGAGAATCTGACACAAACCTATAAAAATCTTTAAAAAATTATAAAACATCCGTTTGTTGGGTCTTTGTAGGGTAGTAAATAGCATACTGAAATGTGATGTTATTGGTAAAGGTTTTGCAGGCATTAATTAAAAAACCTGTACTAAGTATTGTAACATACATTGACATTGTATCTTACTGAAGTGCCAACTTCTTCAATTTTAAATAAAGCTAGAAAAGCTTCACAATACTCTCCCCTTCTATCATGTTTATCTCAATGACTATTTTCTGGTTGAACATCACTCTGGTCAATTCTATTCACTTGGAAATGATTAGTAACCCTTGTGAAAGAGTCAAATAATTGGCAGCAATATAACTTGGTCTAATTTCTTGTTTAAAACTATTAGCAATATTTTAGGTTTTTATATCCAACTTATTTGTTATGGAGAAAAATCGAAAATTTATAAATCGAGGAAATTATATATTAAACGGTTAGAAGAAGAAAAAAAATACACAGTTCTTTAAATAAACATCTCAGGAGTTGACTATTTATGCCTCTTGAGTAAGCTACTTTATCAAAATATTACGATATTGAAATAAAAAAATGGATGATAGTATAAAACCTTAAATATATATCAAACTGGCAACAAAGGCACTCAATAAAAGAGCCAAAGAATTGTTAATTGCTGACCCAGAGTTTGCATCATCATAATCAACAATTGTATTTCTTGGTGCGGCACTCTTTGTAGTTGTATTGGTGTCAATACCAGTTGAGTTTGTATCAGTAATTTCAGGTTTGTTTGTATCAACGTTTCCTGTTTCAACATCAGTTGTTGTTGAAGTAATGACGTAAACACTGTATCCAATAATATTTTCAGAAGAATCGCTGACTGTTGAAGTTGATGTTAATACAACCATATCAGTACTTGTGGACATATGTGTAGCTGGAACTAGAACAACAACCTCTGTTGATCCATTCTTTGTAATAGTTGAAGTTGTCTCACAAGAAACAACTGTTGTGGTAATGGTTGCAACGGTTTCAGTCCAGGTTGGAGCTTCTGATGATGGAACCTTAACTAAGACAAATGTACTACATTCACCCTTAACCGTCTCGGTGACTGTTTCAGTGGTTGCTTGAGTGATACTTTCAACAAGAGTCGTTATAATGGCTAATGGTTCAACAACTACAACTTCTGTAATAGAGTTTCCATCACTATCGGTAGTTGCAACTGTTGTTGTGTAAGTAGATGGACATTCAGATGTGATGGTCGTTCTTGGGTATGGGCAAATAACAACATATTCGGTGGTTGGGTTACCATCCTTGTCCTTAGTTGTAACAAAGGTAGTAGTCAAAGCTGGAACGTCCGATGTAATTGTAACAGTTCCATATGGAGTAGTTGGAATAACAACAACATAGTCTGTAACAGTGGTGTTGTCACCAGTACTGGTGGTCAAATATGTGGTTGGACCAGACAATGT